>CABHPQ010070678.1:0-11318 GCA_902168405.1 Peromyscus aztecus
CACACACACACACACACACACACACACACACACACACACACACACACGAGCTAATAAACACAGCAAAACTGCATGATAATAAATTCAACACATAACTCTCAGTTGTTTCTATGTGCTAATTGATGATGAACAGTCCAAAAAGAAGAGGAGAAAGAGGAGGAGGAGGAGGAAGAGGAGGAGGAAGAAAAAAAGATGAGAGATGGCTCATCTGACAAATGGCTCAGTGATTAACAGTACTTGCTGCTCTTGCAGAGGACCCAGGATTAGGTCCCAGCATCTGCACAAGTGGCTTCCAACCACTTGTAATGACAGTCCCTTTAGAGCAGACACTTCTGGCCTCCACAAGGACCTGCACACATGATGCACATAGATACCCACAGGTACAGACACATGCACATTAAGAAAGGGAGGGGAGGGAGGCAGGCAGGCAGGCTGGCACTGGGGAGATGGCTCAGCCGGTGAAGTGATTGCCTTATAAGCCTCAGGACCTGAGTTTGATCTCCAAAAGCCAAGTTTATTCTCAGCACTGGGGAGCTGGGGACAGGTGGATCCCTGGGGCTTGCACGTCAGCCAGCCTACTCTACGTGGCAAGCACCAGACCAATGAAAGAACTTGTCTCCCAAAAAAATCAAAGGTGGATGATGCCTGAGGAGTGATACCTGAAGCTGTCCTCCAACCTCCCCCCATACCCTCATATACACACCAACACACACCCTCATACACACCTATACACAGACACACTCATACACACCTACACACACATATACACATTCATATGCACCTACGCACATGTGCGCACACACCGATAAGGACCTACACACACCCTCATGCACACAAAAGGAAATGATAAATTGTGTAAGGGATTGACTGCAGACAAACTGAGGCCCACTAAGTACAGCGGAGGTTGCCAGAGGCTTGGATTAGGCGCCAACAGGAGGCTGTCAATCACCAGGCACAGGATTTCAGTTCTGCAAGATCTGAAAGTTTACAAGCTGCGTTCACAACCTGAATGTGCTTACCACGAAAACACATGTTTAGGAGTTGTTAAGAGGGATGGGGGTGTGGCCTAATTGGTAAGGTGCTGGCCCCCTAAACGCACTGCACACCTCAGCTCCTAACACATCTTCTGGGACTCTCCCAGGCAGAAAGGTCTCGTCCTGCCTACCCTGGGATGAAAATGTGAAGCACTTGCCGGGGCACACTTGGTGAGGGTCAACAGGCCCTGGTCTTAAGGCTGCAAGGCCATGCGTGTTCTTCCTGTTACTTTGGGACCCCATGGAAAGTGTGGGTGCTGCGCCTCAGTCAATGGGCTTTGATCCCTGCTGTACTATCTGTAGCTGGGAAGCCTTGGAGAAAGCACCCAGACTTACCACACCTGAAGAATGCTGGGAAGCATAATGATATTTAAGCTACAAGGTCATAGTGAACATGCCTTTACATATAAAAAAGAAAAAGGGACAGGGCCAGTGGGACACAGCTCTAACCTCAGCACTCGGGATACTGAGGTGGGAAGAATTGTGAGTTCCCTGTAAGCCTGAGTTCTACAGCCAGTTGTAGATGGGACTGAGTTATCCGTGAGTTCCAAGCCACCATGAACTATGCAGCAAAATCTATGCAACATAGTGAACCCTATCTAAAACAAAACAAAACAAAATTAACCAAAATCAGGGCTAGAGACATGGCTCCAAGGTTAAGAGCAACTGCTGCTCTTCCAGAGGACCCAGGTTCAATTCCCAGGACTCATATGGTGGCTCCCAAGCAGGTGGAACTCTAGTTCCAGAGGATCAGACTCCCCCTTCTGGCGTTCTTGAGTACTGCATGCATGTTGTGCACAGACACCCAGGTAGAGAAACACCAGTGCACATAAAATAAAAATAAGCAAATTTAAAAAAAATATTTATTATTATCGTATGTGCATGCTATGTATGGGGGGTGCACATGACACTGCACACTTGTGGAGGTCAGTTGAGGAGCAGTTCTCTCCTTCCAGCTTACCAGGTATTAAAACCCAGGTGGCCAGGCTTGCAAGGCAGGGGCTTTACCTGCTTAGTCACCTTACCAACCCCTATTCTAAGGGCCCTTAAGGGACACGGATACCAGTGAGCTCAACATGCCCACTGCACTGACAGCCTGCCCCAGCACGCCAGCTCCATGTCAGCCTCCTGGGGTCAAGTCCAGGTCAAGCTATGCTAATGAGCCAACTACCGTGGCAGGCTAGAGACAGGCACTCCTGGCCACAGCAACGTGAGCTGAACAGCTCTTTTTGGCCAAGAGTTATCTAGAAGTCATCTCTGGGAAGAGTGCCCAGTCTTGAGACTTCCTATAGAGCGGACAAAGATGGCTGTTCTCCGAACAAGTGCCAGGGTTCCTCCTGAGTCCAGACTCACCTGGACGTGAGGAGATCCAGCATCAGCCACTGCCAGGGACAGGCAGACCAGGCAGCAAGGGCCGTGCACCCCCTTCAGGCCTTAGCTGGGCTAGGAAAGGAACCAAGCCAGAGGACGGCTCACTTCAGCCTCATCTCAACCCGCCCTGCCTGAGAGCCTGTTAGCTCCACTTGGATGTGAGGACGTCAGGGTTGGAGGGTTCAAAAGCTTTTGGAGTTTTGTTTTGTTTTCCCCGTGCTAGGTGGGGATCAAACCCAGGTCCTGCGGATTCCAGGCAAGCCCACTATGGCTCAACCACACCCCCCAGCTGCTCATTGGAGTGTTCTAGCAAAGCATACTTCGGCTACTCCTGCAGGTCTTCATTGGGGGATTCTAGGCAAGCTCTCTTCCACAGAACCACAGCCCCCAATGCGGATTTCTAAGCAAGTACTCTACCGCCGAACCACACACTCCCCAGGTTAAAATCTGAAGGTTGTTTAGATTGTGCCCATGGCCCCTGAGCCTGCAAGCAGGCCCTGACTAGCAAGGTTTAGCAAGGGAGCCACCAGGGCTGCCTCTGGAGAAAGCACAGCTTGACGTCAGCCATGAGTCCCCCTGGTGTTGCTATGCAAGATCCTACTTTTCTGTCCCTCTGCTTTCAAGGTAAAGGAAGGTTAACAGGCTGAGGCTCAGGCAGCCCAGCCATTCTGTGACCCCATGAAATTCTCCTTGGAACAAACCCAAACTAACTGGGGTACTGTGGTAGCTAATTTCAGTTGTGAGCTTAGCAGGGTCTGGAATCACCCAGAGGGGAGTCTCGATGAGGACTGTCTGTGGGAGAGTGCCCTGATTGTGTCAATTGATGTCGGAAGACCCATCTTTATGGTGGGCAGGACCTTTTCTTGGCTGGGATCCTGGAGTGTGGAAATGGAGTGAGCGAGCTGAGCGGGCAGTATGCATCCATCACTCCATGCTTCCTGATAGTGATACAATGTGACCAGCTGCTTCAAGCTCCTGCTGACTTGACACCCCCCCCCCCCACCACCACCACCACTGTGGATTATAACCTGGAACAAGCCCTTTCTCCCTTCAGTTGCTTTTGTGGAGTATTTTATTACAACAACAGAAAAAGGAATTAGGGGCTGGAGAAATTGCTCAGCAGCTAAGAACAGGCTCTGCCGCTGCTCTTGCAGAGGGCTGGAGTCGTGTTCCCAGAACCTATGCTGGGCTGCACATGGCTGCCTATAACTCCGTCTCCAGGGGATCTGATACATACACAGAGAGAGAGGGAGGGGGGAGGGGGAGGGAGGGGGAGAACACTAAAATAAGGGCCATACAGTGGGCTGTCAACCAGAGCCTGGACTGGCTGAGCCCCTACCAACCTAAAGCTGCTAGTCTAAGCAAAAGGACCTTACTCTTGAGTGCTGTGTGCTGGGTGACATCCAAACTTTGGAGTTCTTCTCCCTGTTAAAACTAAGACCCTATGATAGTACTGCAGTCCCAAGAGCGCCCAGATCCAGCTTGGACCCCCTCCAAACACAACACAACTGGGTGTTTGTGGCCCAGGGAGCAATACTTTTTTTTTTCTTTTTTTTTTTGAGACAGGGTTTCTCTGTGTAGCCCTGGCTGTCCCGGAACTCACTCTGTAGACCAGGCTGGGCTTGAACTCATAGATATCCGCCTGCCTCTGCCTCCAGAGTGTTGGGACTAAAGGTGTGCGCCACCACTGCCTGGCAGAACACATGGACATCATGTAGCCAGGCTGACTTCAAACTTGCTCCTTCGTTGAGGATGACCTTGAACTCCTGATTCCCCTGCCTCCCTCTCCAGTCACAGCCCTAAGATTACAGGCCTGCCCCAGAGCCTTTGTTTGTTTGTTTGAGACAGGGTCTCAATGTATAGCCCTGGCTGTCCTGGAACTCACTTTGTAGACCAGGCTGGCCTCAGACTCACAGAGATCTGCCTGCTTCTGTCTGCTGAGTGCTGGGGTTAAAGGTATAAACGAATCCCGATGCCTGGCTTGGATCTAGAGTCTTTTGCAAATCCGGTGAGCACTTCACCAATTGAGCCCTGCCAGGCTGTAACACGTACCTTCAAGGTCTCCTCATTGTAATGCATGAGGAAGGCTATCACCGCGGCACTGCTGCGGCTAATGCCCTGAGTAGAAAAGACCAGGATGACCGAGCGGAGCCGGAGGTGAAGTTCTGCAAAGGAAGGAAGGGTGAGGGCTGTGCATGGCACCCTTCCCTGGGGACCTCAGTGGCCATCGGGAGACCAGTAGTGCGTCTCTGGTGGTCTCTTCGGGGGTCTCGCACCCAGGGCATAACACTAGATGTTCAGAGGCGAAGAGGAAGAAATACTGAAAGTTCAAGGCCAGCCTAGGCAACCCAGGGAGATGCTGTCAAAATAAAAAGAGGACTTGGGGGTGGTGGTGGTCCTAGAATCCCCAGTGAGGGTCTGGGGTGTGGCTCAGTGGTAGAACCCCTGCCTAGAATCCCCCAGTGAGGGGCTGGGGGTGTGGCTCAGTGGTAGAGCCCCTGCCTAGAATCCCCCAGTGAGGGGCTGGAGTGTGGCTCAGTGGTAGAGCACCTGCCTAGAATCCTCCAGTGAGGGGCTGGGGTGTGGCTCAGTGGTAGAGCACCTGCCTAGGATCCCCCAGTGAGGGGCTGTGACATGACTTAGAGATGTAGCACTTACCTAGCATGTGGTCCACCCTGGCTGTATCTCTCAAATTGAAAAAAAAAATGAATTAAAAAGTAAAAGTAGTGAATTGCTGGGCAATAAGGGGTGGGGGAGGCTACTATCCCACTCCCAGCCATCCAAGCAGCAGCTTGGGCTGGGGGCCAAGTTGGTCCCATGCTGGAAGTCAAGACTGCGGACCCGATTCAGTCTAGCTCTGCTAGGAATCTTGCTTTTCCTGGTCAACTCTGGGCCCTGAGACTGACTGAAAGATCTACCTTTGTTATGCTAAGCAGCTGATGGGCATCGCTATGCCAAGTGGGAAGCCAGAGCAGAGCCAAGTAGACACATGAAGCATGATGGGAATCAGAGCTAGACGGCTTGGGGTCCCTTCCTTCTCTGTGGTAGTCTGAATGTAGTTGGCCCCCATACTCTCATAGGGAGTGGCTCTATTAGGAGGTGTGGCCTTGTTGGAAGTGTGTCACTGTGGGGGCGGGCTTTGAGGGATACTGCCCAGTGTGTCAGTTGACTTCCTGCTGCCTACCTATCAAGATGTAAGAACTCTCAGCTCCAGCACCATGTCTGCCTGCACACCGCCATGCTCCCCATCATCATGATAATGGACTGAACCTCTGAAACTGTAAGCGAGCCACTCCAATTAGATGTTTTCTTTATAAGAGTTGCTGGCCTCATGGTGTCTCTTCATAGCAATGATAACCTTAACTAAGACATTCTCTTACCCAACTCTACTGACTAGCACTGAGCAAAGAAACAGAAAGAGAAGCATTTCCGAGGCCCCAGACCCCTCAGAGGAGCAGGCACCCAAAACATCGTGCACCCATGTTTGGCTAGTATCTTCGCTGTAGGGCTGCCTCAAAAGGGCATGGCTATGTAGCTAAGGTAAGAACAGGACGATCAGACACAGTGTGGTGATGTCACTGGACGCCACTCCAAAGCTGCTCATGTAAACACAGCTGAGGGCTTTGGAGCGGTTGGATGTGCTAGATTGTGTACGTCCCCAAGTCCTTTGGGGGGAGGCGGGTCTCGGACAGGGAGATACTTGTGAGCACAGGAAGGGTAATGCCCAATCTGGAAATCCTCCTTACCCATGAAGTGACAGATGTGGCGGAAAAAGGGGAAAAGGTTGGAATACGAAGTATCCTCGATCTTGATATGCAAGAGTCTGTCTGCATCGCCTACAAAACTGAAAGAAGGCAGAATGGTGTTGAGTATCTGTTTCCTCCTTATTGGAGCATTCCTTCTGGGAGGGAGGCTTCTTAAGACTCAGGAAGTAAAGGAAATTACCAAGGCTCAGGAACTGAGACACTTGCAAGTCCCAACAACTTCCTGAAACCTACAGGATTCACAAGGCCCCTCCCCCAAAGCTATATAAGTAGTAACAACTGCAGGTGAGAGGAGACTCTCTGGCCTGAGGAGATGTCTGTGAGTCATGCAGGGAGTTCCAGGACCACGGGTTATCATGAATCCTGACTCAGCTGCCTGAGTCATCCACGTTCCTGTAAGGGATCTCCCCACACACATGCACCTGTTAAATAACCACAGTAAACTCACTGGTTCTCTGTGTTGGACTTTGGTGGTGCTGATCTTACTTTAATCTGTCGTCAGTGTCCTATCTGGGGTGAAGAGATGCTTTATTTGCATCATCCAGGAAAAGTCACACAACACATGGGTGATCAACCAGCCCCACTGTGGTATGCCTTGTCCATAGCACAGAAACCACAAAGGAATGATTGGGGATTGCCATTGGGATGATAGGAACTGGTAGGAATATTACCTGGGGGCTGGGGAGATGGCTCAGCTGGTATAAGGCTTGTCAGGCAAGCATCAGGACATGAGTTTGATTCCCAGCCCCCACAGAAAAAGCCAGGCTTGGTGGTCTGCACTTGGAATCCCAGCACTGGGGAAGTGGAAGCAGATGGATCCCTGGCCTCATTGGCTGGCCAGACTAGCCTAGTTGGTGAATTCTAGGCCCCCGGAGAGATGCTGTCTTTTAAAGTATGTGGACAGTCCCCGCAGAATGACACTGGAGGTTGTCACTGGGCCTGCACATGAAGTCTCACGCTTGCACGTGCACCTAGAGAATGCCTGACAGAAGACATCTACCTAGAATTTGGCAGTGAGGGGCTGGAGGTGAGGCTCAGTGGGCGAGCACTGTGCTGGTATCCTCCAGTGAAAGAAAGGGGCTTGCTCGGCAGAAGAGGGCATTTGGCCAGTGTGGGAAAGGCCTGGGTTTAATCCCTAGTACTGGAGGGGGAAAAAATAGCTACAACAAACTATGGCAGCAGGAAACGTGTGAATGAGGGACTCTTAACCCAAGATACAAACCGTGGTGTGAATGAGTGACTCTCAACCCAAGATACAAACCGTGGTGTGAATGAGTGACTCTCAACCTAAGATACAAACCGTGGTGTGAATGAGTGACTCTTAACCCAAGATACAAACCGTGGGCCGGGGAGATGGCTCACTCAGCGAAACGCCTGCTGCACAAGCATGATACCTGTGTTACAACCCCAGGCATGCGCGTAAGAAGCTGCGCTAACAGGGGCACGCATCTGGAACCCTAGCGCTGGGGGCACCAAGACAGATCTCCCAAACTTGCTGACTAGCCGGATTATCCAGTCCATGAACTCCAGGCTCAGTGAGGGACCCTGTCTCAAAAAATAGAGTGGAGTGCTGGGCGGTGGTGGCGCACGCCTTTGATCCCAGCACGCGGGAGGCAGAGCCAGGCGGATCTCTGTGAGTTCGAGGCCAGCCTGGTCCACAGAGAGAGAGAGTTCCAGGACAGTCAGGGCTACACAGGGAAACCCTGTCTCGAAAAACTGATAAATAAATAAATAAAGTCGGGGATGACAGAGGAAGGCGCCCAACAACATATGACCTTCATATGCACAGGCAGGTGCATGTGTGTGCACAATCATTGATACACACACACACACACACACACACACACATACACACACACATCACCATTACTTACTAGGGTGTTGCCTCCAATGAAACATTGACATGGGCTTTAATTTTCAGATCCTTGTGAATCTTAGCATTGCAGGCTTGGCTGAATTTGCCCAGGAAGAGCTTGCCTGGAATGATCTCAATTGGGTATGGCTGGAAGGCGTCCAGTTCCTGTGATGGGGAAGGAAGAAGGCTGCTGCAGACACACCACGGAAGAGAAGGGGGAGGAGGTCCAACTCTGGAGGTGGGGCTCTAAAGGTGAGCTCAGAAGAGCAATCCCAAGACAGTGAAGGAGACTGGGAGCTGGAGTTTCCAATACACTGGCAATGAGAAGTCAGAGGCCTGAGTGTAAAACAAGGATTGACTCACAGCATCACAGCACATGAACAGGGATCCACACGGACGTCCCCCTTCCCTCATGGCACCGGTCTGTACCTGGACATACCCACAAAGGTTAGAACTGACAATCTGTGGCCCAAAACTTATCCAGTTGAGGTTGGTGCTGGCTGCCAAGCAACGTGAATCCAATCCCTGTGCCCCACATGTTTGAAGAGAATCTGATTTCCATATATGTATCATGGCACTTGAGAGAGTATGTGCGCACATGAATACATGCACGCACACATGCACGCACATGCACACGCATATACAGCACAAAACAAATCAATGTATTCAGAAAAAAGAAGTCTAGCGCATTCTTGGTACAAGATACTGGAAAAGAAAAGGTTTATCATGGGTCTCAGTTTCAGAGACTTTAATCCATTGTAGTGGGGAAGACACGGTGGTGGGGTCCTGCCCATGGCAGTGAGGAAAGTTGCCAACCCCTAGGGCCTACTTCTACCAGCCAGGCTCCACCTCCTAAAGGCTCTGTGGCCATCTGAGGAGGGACTCTGGCTGGGGAACAAGTGTTCAAGGCACCTGCCTATGGGGGACATTTCAGAGTCAGCTCTAGCACTGTCTCAGTTCACATACTGCCCCCCTGAAACCACACCCCTCTAGATCCCCAAGTTTGGCTTCCTCATAATGTGTTAACTCTGAATTTGTCATTATGGACTGAAACTCCAGTTGTTTGGGGCTCTTCTCCCCACGCCCATCTCCCCCATGTCCTCTATCCCTGTCTTCTCTTTCTCTGCCTCCACTTACCTGTCAGTCTCCAGCCTCACTTCCTAGAAGGGAATGCTCATCCCCTTGCCTCACCTGGGGCATCCAGATGATCTTCTGGGTCCGGAAGAAATGGTACAGGCCAGAGAAGCACTCGTAGCCCCCTCTGAGGACATAGACAGGTTGGCGGGTAAGGTGGGTGAGGATCTGCCCAAATTCTACAGCGGGTCCAGGTAAGAGTTCTAGGGGTGAGGACCAAAGAGGTACAAGGTGTGTTTAGCATTTCCCTAGTGTTAGAATGGATGGCCACTTCCATCTAAAAAGCAATTACTCAGAAACTCAAGTCAAGGGGCACATAAAACAAAATTACGAAACAAAATCCGAGTCAGGTATAGAGAGAAATGTTACAAGAGAAAACTTGTTTTTAAGAGTTTTAAAAACATGTATGGGTGTTTCACCTGCATGTATGTCTGTGTACCGGAAGTGTGCAGTACCTGCAGAAGCCAGAAGACGGCAATGGATCCCCTGGAACTGGAGTTATAGACAGTATGAGCAACCCTTTGGGTGCTGGGAATCAAACCCAGGTCCTCTGAAAGAGCAACCAGAGCTCTTAATCACTGAGTCATCTCTCTAGCCCAAAACTTTTATTACTTTTAATTATGTGCATATGTGTGTGTTTGTGAGTTTGTGCACATGAGTGCAGGTGCCCATGGAGGCCAGTACAGCACAGGAATATATCATAAGAACTCAGCTGGTTATGGCAAAGTCACTACCTGGAGGAATCAGGGAATTCCTCCAGAGGAAGCCAAATCCCAAGGAGTTTTTGGTGTTACTTGGCTTGTTGTATACCAGCTGTATTCTGTTATGAAAATCATGTGTGTAGCTGGGCATTGGTGGTGCACGCATTTAATCCCAGCACTCGGGAGGCAGAGCCAGGTGGATCTCTGTGAGTTCGAGGCCAGCCTGGTCTCCAAAGCGAGTTCCAGGAAAGGCGCAAAGCTACACAGAGAAACCCTGTCTCGAAAAACCAAAAAAAAAAAAAAAATCATAGTTTTCCCAATTGACTTTTCCCTAAGAAGTGCTAACAGTGTGGACTGATCACTCTCTGGACATACACATTCCAGGAATTTGGAAAACAGCCTCAGGAAAGACTTTCTCTGGAATCAGATATCTCCCTCGGCCACTTTCAAGGACTAGCAGTAATAACAGTCCACATGCAAGTCTCCTGATTTAAGGTAAATTCCACAAGGAGACACCACCTAGGTCAGGTGGACGTTAAGTAACAGTTTTACACAATTTAGCTTGGACCCTCCTTTCTTGCAGTCTTACTAACTTTATAAACCTCTAACTCCTTACCTAAGCACTTCTAGGAATATTTAGATAACCCTCTGCACTGACAGCTATGCTCAGCCAGAACCCCAGTTCAAGCCTCCCTGTAATTATCATCATTGGCAGCATCCGGCCGGGTCCATCCCCAGATGGAGGAAAGTACCTTATCAGAGATACCTCTGTACTTTCTAAGGACAGACTTAAGCATCCAGGCTACCCATTTGAGAAGGCCTGGCGGATGTGCTTTACTTTGGCAAAGTCACTACCTGGAGGAATCAGGAAGCTTTACTTCCTCATTCCCAAACCTTACCCCTAGTTCCAGATCTCCCTTTAACTATCACCAGAGGCATCTAGCTGTACACAGGTTGCCTAGCGACTGAGCACACTTTCCCCCACCCTACAGAAAAATGGCAGATAGCTTGGACAGATAGGAGCCACAGGAAAAAAGAAGACAGTTTTATTTTCTCCCATTGACCTAGCAACTTATAGATTCTTAACATTTTCTACTAATCACGTTTAAGAGTTTAATAGTTGAGCACATAAGATCCCTCTTCTTAGATATTACCCGAATTTAGCCTTTAGTTAATTCATTTCCCCCGCTGGTCACTTCCCTTTGGGGTTGCAAATGATAGTTAATGGTTATTGCCTCTCAATGTGATTCTTATCACCCCTCCGTTTGACCCTGGAAGCCTGGCTTTGTACTGCTAAGGGAACACTGCTTGTAAGTGTATATATACCAGGACTTCCAGGGCACGTGGAGGACGGAGAAGAGAAAAGAGAATGGAAGAACTAGATGGGTAAGAACTGGAGAGGAACAAACTGAGATGGGGAAGAAATAGATTGAAGGGCTAGAAGAGAGTACTAGAGGAA
>CABHPQ010070746.1:0-10004 GCA_902168405.1 Peromyscus aztecus
AAACACCTCAAGAAACATTGCAATGTGGTCTATGAAGGAGCCTCCAGAAGATAGGAATTAGCCCACATGCCAGAGTCACAGTCTCTCTTTTTTTTTTCAAATTTAATTTTATGTGCATGTGTATGGATGTTTCACCTGTATGTATGTCTGTGCACCACATGCTGCCTGGTGCCTTTGGAGGTTAACGGAGGCATTGGATCCCCTGAGTCCTCCAAAAGAGCTGCCAGTGCTCTTAACTACTGAGGCTGTCAGCAGACCCAGGGTCTCACTCACACAGCTCTCTGAGGGAGGGAGTTTCAGAGCAGGAGCCTGTTGCCAGACTCTCTGATTCCTCAGGAGGAGAACGGAAATGTGGTAGGGAGCAGGATTTGTGGCCATCAACACCCCTTCTGTTATAATCTCACTGTTTCAGTGAGATATCATAGCACCTGGAAGTTTGTTAGCTAGAGATACTCACAGGCGTTGTATTGTGGTCAGAGCAGCAGTCTGGTCTGGAGTCTAATGCTACATTCCTAGACATTTTTTCTTATGTCAAAAAGGAATAGAGGAATTGATTTACAGGAAAGGAAGGTAGAAGAGACCCAAGGGATAATGGGTGTCAACTGGAGTCTATCTTCTTCTAAGCTGAAATTGAACAGTCACAAACTAGGGTGGGGCTTCATGACCTACAGTGAATATTGGCAGTCTCTGGGGCAGAAGCTGGTGTTCACACTGGTGCATCAAGAGGCTGTTGCCCACACAAGTCCAAACAGTGTAGATGGATAGTACTCTGGGTGAACTGGATCAGCACGCAGACTGAAGAGGTTCCTACCTATGGATATAAGAGTCAAGGTAGTTATTTAAAAAAAAACACCTATAAGCATATCCTAGGAAGTCCTTGAAGAGTTTTAAAATAATTTTAGATGGAAATGATTAAGGGATGGAGATAGAGGGTAAATAGAAGAGTTGGTGATGAAATAAGTATCAATAAAGGGAATGCCAATGGGATTTGAAGTTTTGATTTTAGAGGACATTGTGGGGAGGCAGAGTCAAAGATGGATTTTTGTAGGGTTGCTACAGATCTCATTGAAGTTAATCTCATTAAGTAGTTTCATTTTAGATCACAAGAATGTTATATACAGAAAAAGGTAATAGATAAGCTGTTAAAAAAGACCAAACAGCCAAACATAATTTTGACTTTCAACTCATAGCATTTTGACTCTCCACATTTAGGGACCATCGCTGAAGTTCTAACCACACTTGTGCAGCTCATTGAGTCCCATTTAGAGGTCGAATGACCCTTTCACAGGGATCACCTAATACCATTGGAAAACACAGATATTTACAATTCATAATAGTAGCAAAATTACACTTATGAAGTAGCAATGAAAATAACTTTATGGCTGGGGGCCACCACACCATGAGGAATTGTGTTAAAGGGTCACAGCATTAGGAAGGTTGAAAACCACTGTTCTAGGCATTTATCCTAAAATTTGATGCAGCTAAGATATGAGGAAGGCAGACATTAATTAGGGAGAAACGATTACCAAAACCTGGCAAGGAAGAAATTTTTGGATCACATTATCTAGTAGCCATTATTATCTATTGCCAAAAGCACCTCAGCTAGGAGTGAGACTTTTTTTTTTTAAAGATTTATTTATTTATTTATTATGTATACAGTGTTCTTCCTGCACACCAGAAGAGGGCACCAGATCTCACTATACTTCTATATGTTGTGAGTCACCATATGGTTGCTGGGAATTGAACTCAGGACCTCTGGAAGAGCAGCCAGTGCTCTTAACCTCTGAGCCATCTCTCCAGCCCCAGGAGTGAGACTTTTGAGTATTAGCTATTTCTCCCTACTCCTCCTCCTCTATCCTGCCCTCCCATTCCCCACACCACCCAATTCTTTTTGGGCCATTATTTCCCATTTCCTCTTCACACCAACTCCCCCACCTTAAAGGACACTCCCATGGTCCATTACCACTTTCCTGACATCCATGAGTACTTCAATTTAAATACACATAGCCAAAGATTCAAATTTAACATCCACATAGAAGAGAGAACATACAAAGTTTGTTTTTCTGTATTAGGTTATCTCCCTCCAAATGATTATTTCCTTCTTCATCCATTTGTCTACAAATTTCTTAATTTCATTATTATGAACATCTGAATAGTATTCCATTGTGTAAGTGCACCACATTGTTTATTATGCATTCATCAGCTGGTGGGCTCTAGGCTATTTCCATTTCCTGGCTATTGTGAATAGAGTAGCAGTGAGCATAGATGAGATAGTGTCTATCTAGTAAGATACAGTTTTTTTTTGGTCTATGCCCAAGAGCAGTATAGTTAGACCATGTGGTAGATTTATTTCTAGATTTTTAAGGAAACTTCACACTGATTTCCATACTGCCTGTACCAGTTTGCACTCCCATCAACAGTGAATAGTGTTCCCCTGTCCCACATCTACAGCAACATTTGTTGTCATTTGGTTTTTGGTGTTTTGTTTTGTTTTGCTTTGTTTTTTGGTCTTAGCCATTCTGACTGGGGTAAGATGACATCTCAAAGCAGTTTTAATTTGCACTTTCCTGATAGCAAAGAACGTTGAACATTTAACAAAAAAAATTCTCAATTGCTGGGGGATGTCTTTCTGTATGTTGTGAATATGTGTGGCTTTAATTGGATAATAAATAAAGCTTCACTGGAGGAGTCAAGTAACCATGGCAAAGCCCATTTTCAAGGTTCCTGGTGTAAAACTGAAACCTGAAGTCAGGGGCACAGTGCATGGAGAGACAAGCTGCAGAGATATGCAGAGGGTCAGGTCTTATCAACCAGACTAGCAAGAGAGGAATTGGCATCATAGCTTAGGTAGCTTTGTGTTAATAAACTTGGTTAGAATTGGCATAGTGTTTTAGTCTGCTTTGTGTTAATAACCTTGGTTAGACATCTGCAACTCTAACCTTGTGCATCTCTGTAAAGTTTTTAACTTATGATCCATTTACAGAAACATTCAGTCTAGTTTGAAACTGCTCTGAGGTTTTAAATTAGCAAAATGTATGTAGCTTTTCTTAGATTGGGGAGAAATTGTTATTTTCTTATGTTAGTCTGAGTTGAAGGAAAAAGGCACACCTTTAAGTTCTACAATCCTCCAGGGACAATAGATCTAATTTTGAAGCATATCCTAGTATATTTTCTATAGATCGAAATTATACACCTTAGTGAGATGTCATCTTCCTGACCATCCACGGATATATGTGCCTAACAGCTGGAATATATACATGAGATAACGCAGTGGGGAAAACACTCGTAGCTGTTCTTAGGGAAGAAATGAAATGGCACATGAGAGAAATTACAGATAGGAGCTACTGATTGTTTACAGTCAGTAACTCCACAACCTCGGCAGGTGGGGCTCCCCATCAGAGAGCACTGTGGGTCTACCTGCTGAACATTAGTTGTCACCTGCTGTATACTCCCATGGCTCTTGCTACCAGCAGCTCTCAGCACCTCCCTACTACTACCTGTGCATCTATCTGTCTTTTAGATGTCATCTGACTCTCTATGATTCCTTTCTGTCAACTAGTTGCTGGCTCTGCCTCCTGAACCAAGGTTGAAATGTTTAATTAACTCCAACACAAACTCAGGGTTCATAGTGTTGTATACCCCACAACACACATGATTGGTGAGAAAACAAAATTTATTTTGAAATGCCTCTTAAGGACTTTACAGGATTTAACTATTACAGTTGGTTGTGGAAAAATACAATAGTCTACAAAAGCATAATTTCTGCAAAGAGAACATGTAGTAATCCAAGGTAGTTCTCATGAGAGATAAGTTGAGAGAAAGTGGTAAAGGTCAGCAGTTAGAGCACATGTCCTCAAGCCTAACACAGAGATGGGCACATACCTGGTGAGTGGTGAACAGTAAAGCAAAATAAAGTTAAAATATGCATTAAGGACCAATTACTAGTAAACTGCAGTGGCTGTCATCATCCACAAAAGCATTTACTGTGATGCAAACAGGTTAAGGCAAGTGATGGGGAGAGTTGAGGAGCCAGGAAAGCACAGCATGTAGAGCTGGCATGGCTTTTCTATGCAGTGAATGGGGCATTTATTTAGGGTCACCCTAGAAAACTTTGTAGGCTCTCTTGTGGGAATTGTTTGCCTCCTTGTTGTTTACCCAACAGGAAGCCCAACCACTCTGTGATGCTGTGACCTGGCAAAGGTCACTGATGAATGTCAGGATAGGGGAGATGAATGTGGGCATCCTAAGATCAGGCTGCCAGGAGGAAATTGCCCTCATCTTGGAACATGGGTTCAACCTATATGTTCATCCTCACAGGGTTGTAAGAGCTGTCAAGATGCTGAATAGAGAACTGTTCCCCACATAGTAAATGTGTCTTTATGGAGAAGAGAACCTGCCACAGAACAGGAGGGTGTTGGTTTCGTTGTGCCTGATGAAGAAAAGGAAGGGGTGGTCAGCACAAAACTTTGGGTCACCACCAGATGAATCATAGCTTATATTTACCATGGTGGAGGCTGCAGCCTCGGTGCCTTCTTCATTCACCTCCACAACACTCTTGTGAACACACTCAGACACACACAGGTTTCTCTCCAGAGACATTCCTGATAAGTCAGCCTTGCCCCCTTGGAAGACATCCACCATTCCCAAGTGCTGAAACACAGACTTCATGTCATAATCCTCTTGCAGTTTAAATTTTGGAAGGAAAACCTTAGCTCTAGTCCTCAACATGAAGTCTGGTTTGGTCCAGGATGTTAACTTCTCAAAAGTGAGATTGTTTTCCACCTGACAAAGCAGAATTAGAGACTTTCAGATTCACAGTTGAGGTCTTAACTCAGAGGCTCATAGGCACTTCCCACTCACAGTACCCTCCATCATTCTACAGAGAGCACTGAATATTCACATGGCCAGGCAGTGTGAGGGTCCTACCGTCCTGCGAGCTCATATGTGGCTTCACTGATGGGCATGGAAGACAGGTAGCCAATGGTTGGGAAGACCTGATTGTCCTCTCCTAAATCATTTCTGAGACATCTTTTATTCTGACAAATGTCCAAGTCCAGGTGATTATGGTTTAGATTGTGTTTGCTTTTGTTTTCTTGATCTAGACTTAGTTTTGAAGATAGTACATCATTGCAGCTTTTTTTAAAATGTGGAAAAAATAAGACTTTTGGTGTGAGCCACACCAGAATGAAGGTCTACCCAGGGTTGGATTCTATGCATTTTGTGGCCTATTGTGGCTTTCATGTGAACTTTCCCCAAAGCCTCATATACTGAACCCTTATTCTGAAGCTGGCAGCAACATTAGCGATGCATCTATAATTTAGGCATGAGCAGGTCTAGCAGAATGAGGAAGTAGTTACAGAAGGTGTAACTATGAAGATCATCCTTGGTCCTTTGTCCAAAGGTCCTTCTTTCTCTGCTTCCTGTTTACTGAAAGGTCTGTAGTCTCTGTCATTATAGAAACCATTGATGGGGCCAGGTAACTTGAAATGAACCCTCTGAATCTGTGAGCCAACATAAATCCTTCCTATCCCGGGTAATTCATTGCAGGCATTTTGTCAGTGATGAAACACTAACATCCTAGATGCCACAGTGAGGGAGCTAGATGGGGAGAGCCAGGGGAGCTGTTGTGCTTACAAAGATCCCTTAGGTCATGTATACTCCACTGCCCACTGTTCAGAGGATGGCTGATACACTGTGGGTACCCTGCTGCAAGGAAGACCAAGATGTGTCATAATGCTCTGCTTGACTCTGTCCTCCTCAGCTGCATCCCTCCTCTTCCTCTTGGTTTAGGTAAAGTGCAATATCTTTTCTGCCTATTTTATGTTCTCAGATACTAAAAGGAAATACTAATGAAGATCATGATATGGGTTATATTTATGGGGAGGGGGGTTTTACTCCAAGCAGTGTGTAGAGTTCATTGTCTGAGTTGTCTTCATTTTGTCCTATCAACTAGCCATCTCCCATTTAGTGATGAAGTTATGTTCTGTGTCAAGGTCACACAACCCACAGTGGGAGTCTCATACACAGCTTTGACCCAGCACCTGCATACAGCTCTAAGCTGGGTACCATCTACTCAAATGGCAGTTGCTAATCTGCAAACACTGTTTTCTGTTCTAATGAGAAGGGACACTGGGTTCTTCTCATGGACATTGAGAGAGGTGCCTCACCTTGCTGAGGTCCACACCATTAACTGGGAGCAGGACTATCAAGCTCAGCTCCTTGCCATCATAGGGCATCACCAGGATCGTTGCCTGAACTTCTTTCACGTAGGCGAGGTTAAATGCATCTTTCTGATACATCATCTGCACTGGTCTTTTCTCCCTCTGAACAGAAGAATCCAGAACATAAAAGATATTATTGAGAGAGGTCAGAGGGTTTCCAAATGAGTGGAATTTAACAGCAGAAGTGTTTTTAGCACTCACAATGAAAACACTATTCATGGTACAGTGAACACTTAGTCAATATCTGCCAGCCTCTTCCTGATCTCATAAAAATAATTGAGTGTAAGCAGATATGGGACTGTTATAGATAGGATTCTACAGTTGTGATGAAACACCATCACCAAAACCAACTTGGAAAAGGAAGAGTTTATTTCATCTTACAACTCTCAGGTAACATTCCATCACTGAGGCAGGTCAGCAGGAACTCAGGTAAAAGCCATGAAGGAATGCTACTTATTGACTTGTTCCCCATGGATTTCTCAATCTGCTTTCTTACATAGCTCAGGACCATCTGCCCAGGGTTGGCACTACCCACAATGTGCTGGGCCCACACCAATCATGAATGAAGAAAATGCCCAACAGACTTGCCTCTAGGCCAGTCTTATGGCGACAGTTTCTCAGTGCAGAATCCTTCTTTTCAAATGGCTCTAGCTTGTCTCAAGTGGACAAAACAACAATCTAGACAGGGATTAACTCGGGAAAGATGATTTGTCATCCAGCAATAAATGTGCCATTCAAATGTTAATATTTTAAAATCCTGCTTGGGTCTAAAATGATCCAAAGCCTTTGTCCACAGGGTAGCACCATTGGGAGCTGGACAAACCTTTATGAGGTAGGGCCTAATGAGAGAAAGTTAAGTATTGGGGGGGGGAACCCCTGAAGAAGATCTTTGCACTACAACCCCTTCCTGTTTCTCTCTTTTGCTTCCTGACTGCTGTGAGGTGAACAAGCTCCACCATGCATTTCCACCATGCTGTAGTGCAACACCAAAACCCAGAGTGATTGGACCCACTGACACAGACTGAAACTTCTGGAACCATGAGCCCAATTAATTATTTCCTCCTTTAATTTGGTTATCTCACAGGGTTTGCTACGCTAATGGAAAGATGACCACCAGCACACCAGAAATAGGGTTTCCACCATTTAATATTGTCAGCCATTAGATCTAAGGCAACAGTGAAAGCAATTGTAAATAACAGAAAAGCCCTCATACACTAGACTGAGATATTTTCATAGTGGTATAAATGGGACTACAGACAGATACATCCTCTCAGAAAACAGCCTGGAACCAGGAACACACATGCTCAGAGGTTCACGATGGGTCACATCCTTCTAACCCACCACAGAGCAGAGAGCTCCAGAGCACAGGTACTCACAGGCTAGGGTAGAGCTCCATCCTGATAGCCCATTAGGGAGAAGGAAAATCCCAGTTAAATGGCAACAAGTTGGGGACCCTCTGGACTGATCTCCATGCATCTTAGTGATGCATTACAGTCTGATGACCCATCACAGGTAGACAGTTCTTGTCAACACTTTAAAAGTTAGGGGCCGTCTGGACAGAATCTCATGAATATTTCTATGATTAATCCAGTTTTTTCTGTTATGATAGTCCAGAGGTATTTCTTAAACACAGAAGTGGGCTGGCCATCTGGGAAGATTTTAATTACAGTGGTACATTAAACATAAAAATTTGCTGCAGACCACCCATAATGAAGATTAAATTACCCAATAAAAGGACTCATTCTTCTACAAAGTTTATTTAAGCTCCCATAATAAAAACGTAGTAAGGAGTTTATCATTCATGATATTCCAAACCACATCAAACTATATTTTTATAGGTATTGGGCAAACAATTCTAATATCTACTTTAATTCAAATTATACTCCAATTAAGACTGAAATCTTAATCACTCAGTTTCAATATTAGAAAGTTATAAAAACTGTTTAATAATGATAAACTGTGCAATAATTTTACATGATTATTTTAATTAAAAATTACTCTGTTCTATAAGTATTCATGTGTTACTTTCTACTTTGCTTCATGTTCCATACATATATTATACTATGTCAGAAGCTTAGTTTTGCTATTCTAGAACATAAGGAAAATTTAATTTCTAAAATGAAGTAGGAACAATGGTTTTAGAGAAATTATCAGAAGCAGTAAGAGCCACTAACAGGATATAAAATAGCACAGGGCATAATTACTCTTTATTCCTATCATTTTCTACACAGTTTAACCTTTTGTTCAGAAATATATGTTTCTGTGGTTTTCTGTGCTTTCCTGTTCTCTTTCTTTTTGCACTGAGGACCAAGCCCAGCACCCACACAGGACATGTGATCTCTACCACTGAGCCCCAAAGCTGCACATTCACAATTACACTCTTGTACGCAATCTCTCCACCACACACTGGCATGAACCTTTGGACACTGTTCCTTACCTGGTTTATTTTAAAGGGCATTTCCCTTGTGCGTTCTTTGTCAAACTCTTTTTGCCACTTTCCTTTGAAATATAAGGCATTGACAAGAACCAGCCTTGTCTCGGAATCAACTGAGCCACCCGACAGCAACTCTGGAATTTTCCCTTTGGAGGAAGCAGAGATTCATTCAGGCTTATGTTATACACGTGTGAGAAATGAACTGATCTGACATCTGGGCAGGTCCAAGCATCATGTTTTCAAATTTGTGGAATGTGGATAAACATATTAAAAAATCAATACAACATACAAACACCCATTTTTGACTTGATGCCATGCACACTGGAAGAGCATGGCCAATGTGTGGATATTGAAAAACGTCCAAGTCTCTCAAGAAAAGCAGGTTTGGGAAAAGCAGAAAAAGTGACTCCAGGATGAAAAACAAAGAAGCAGGAAGTGTGGAAGGGGCCACAGGGATCCAGGGTTTCCCCTGCATGCTAATGTTGGTTGCCATATATATTGGGTCTGAAATCAACCAAGAGACATGTATCTGGGCAGGTCTGTGAGGACATTTCCCAGAAAGAGTAACTAATGGAGAGGACACTCTTCCAAGGAACCAAAGGCTTCCTGTGCTGCCCTGATATAAGGACTGAGAGGGAAGCAGCACTGCTTTGGTCTGCCTGCCTCAGTCCCTGCTGGTGAGTGCATCTACACTGTTCACATCTCTGCAACTGCGATTTTCAGCTGACACTGGAGCCCATATGGACTAAGCCTAGTGATTCTCCAAAAATGTCTAGGCTTTTTATTCCCAACTGACTGGTAAGGTCTTCAGCCTCATAGACTGGGCAGCTTCCAGATTCTCAGCCTCTCCATAAGCAGATGGTCAATAGCTGATTTTTCAGCCTGTATTGTGTGTGCCATTCTATTAATTCCCCTTAGTAAAATTCTGTTCCTCTAGAGCACTCTGGCTAATACACTACTGTGAAATACAGCATCTCACTAGTAATCTGTCATCATGCCCAGCTCTACATACCACAGTATGTCAGACACTTAAGTACAGATACTAGATTGGAGGATGTATTGCTATTCTACACTTCAGAGTCCCATCCATCCCTAGGGGAGATAATGCAGGTACAAGGACACATTCTCTTCTTCTCTATGAAGGAGTATCCTTTCAATGATCAAGACAGTCCTTGCTAATTTATGATATCAAGAGTGCATAAGAGGTAAAGACTCCAACAAAAAATTCACAAACAATTGCTGAGGTGTTAAGAAAAATTCTCATTCTAGTCTGTCTGTCTGTCTGTCTGTCTGTCTGTCTGTCTCTCTCTCTCTCTCTCTCTCTCTCTCTCTCTCTCTCTCTCACAGCA
>CABHPQ010070807.1:0-13151 GCA_902168405.1 Peromyscus aztecus
CACACACACACACACACACACACACACACACACACCAGAGAGGATGTGTGTGTTCCATTATGTACTCCTGGCTTGCCTAGCACTTACAGAGATCTACCTATTCCTGCCTCTCAGTGCTAGGATTAGAGGGGTGTACCACTATTACCCAGGAAAAAATGAATTTTTGATCCTGTGAGATGGCACAGCAGGTAAACAGGCATTTGTCATGCCAACTGTTGACATGATTCCCCAGAACTCACACAAAAGTGCAAAGGAGGAACCAACTCTATGAAACTGTCTTTGGACCTGCATACCTGTGTCCTGGCACAAATGTGTGTGGCTACTGCTCTTAATTACTACATCTTCCTGTAGCTTGCTGATGTATATTAAGATCAACTGCATTGCTGTTTTATAGGTGATTGATATTGTTACTTTATTTTTTCACATTCTGTCATGTAGTAAGAGAGATAAAATCACATTCTGCTGTGACATGAATTGCTAAACAGTCTTATTAATAAAAAACAAACAAACAAACCTGGAGCCAGATATTGGGGTGAAAGCTGAAAGATCAGAGAAACAGAACAAGTCAGCCATGTTCTTACCTCCATGGAATCCTTAGCCTCATGAGAGACACTTTCTGTTTACTCATGTCTTATATACCTTTCTGTGCCCTGCATCTTACTTTCTTCCTAGTGCTGGGATTAAAGGTGTGTGCCGCCATGCCTGGCTCTGTTCCCAGTGTGGCCTTGAACTCACAGAGGTCTGGATGGATCTCTGCCTCTTGAATGCAAGGATTAAAGGAGGGTGCTACTACTGCCTGACCTCTATGTTTAATATAGTGACTGACTTTGTCCTCTGATCCCCAGGCAAGCTTTATTGGGGTACACAATATATCACCACATTCTGCAATTGAGTTTCTACTCTTGTGTTTTTTGCAAGTTTTGCATTAGTGTGTTGTTTTTTTTTTTTTAATACTCCCTTCTGTGGAAAATTCATTGTGGTTCTGTAATTGTAGCAGCCTCTTTAAGGGACTCTTCTTGTTTGGATATATGGTCATAACTTTAATATTTTCCTCAATCTTTCACCATGATAGTGTCTGGGTATGTGGAGGGGAATGGTTTAGTGATCTCCTGGCTCCAAGGGAGAAGAAACTTGCATGGTTGTCATTTCCTCTGAGCTCCATGGCAAGGCCCTGTGTCTATCTGGATCTTTGGAGCCTTGCTGGTCTTGATGCTTAAATCCTTGGCTGATAAAGGTCAGAGGTCCTTCCCAGTTGATTCTGTACAGTTCAAGGAAGCTCTTGGGTTCCAATAGTCAGCAACTGTCATTGCTTACCAGCCAGGGAATGCTTTATAACTACATTCTCCCTCCCTGAACTAGCTTCCTAGCCAGCCTCTGAGTTATGGTTGCTGCATCTTTTCACTGTGAGAATCAAGGGCAGTTCAGAGTGCGACCTCAGGCTCCCTCTGTTCACCAGACTGCAGCTGCTCGGTCCCTGCTCTGCTAGCTCTCACAGGTGGGAGCACAGGTCTCCAGATGGAAATGCATAAACACTCCTGTGCTCTTGGCTTTCTTTCTTTTAGTCCATCCTCAGGTTACCTCTATGGAGTCTGACTCAGAAAACGAAAGTCAACAGGTAAGTGCCTCAGTTCTGGCTTCCATCTTCTTCACATAGTCCCTTTGGCTAGAAGGAAGGAGGCATCCTACTGTATCTTCTCTGCTTCCTTAGCATGTGGGTGGGTGTGTCATAGCACATATGTGCTCAGTATACAACTTACAGGAGTCAGTTCTTTCCTACCACCATGTAAGGTGGGGTAACTGAATTCAGGCTATCAGACTTGGCAGCAATCACCTTTACCCACCGAGCCACATCATAGGTTCAAGCTTTTTCAGCTTTTATGTATAGGTGAATTGCCCCAGGACCTTGTTAAGATGCAGACTCTAATTTAGAGAATTCAGGGAAGTCTTGAAATTGTGTTTATCCAACAAACTCCAGGTGAGGGCAATGCTGCTAATTTTTGGACTATACTTTTAGTAGGAAATAACTACTATTATGCCCCTTCTTTTGAGAGTCATCCTTCCTCTCTCTTTCTCTGTGGCCTTAATGGCAGAATGGCTCTGGGACATGGAATAAATACAGCCAGATAACATAATCTCTGCAATGTATGTCATCATTTTAATCATCATATCACCCCTTGCAGACAGCACGTATAAAACAGAAGAAGAAAACTTGGGATCAAATATGCTACTTTTGTCCAAGTCCAGCAGATCATATCTGTGTTCTTCCCCCTTTCCTTGCTGCTCTTCATCATCTGCCTCATCCAGCTTTTTTCAAGACTATGGTGATTATGGGACTAGGAAAGTGCACTTGCCTAGCATGATTGAGGCCCTGGGTTCAATCCCTAGGACTACCCAAAATCAAAATAACAAAACAATTTCTTTGGGTCAGTGGGATGGCTCAGTTGGTAAAAGTGCTTTGTGCACAAGTCTAAAAAGAGAATGGTGATTATATGCTGACACTCATTCTAACACAATTGTTTATACATACACCAAAACACAGAAGGAACAGTAAGACTAAATGACTTTGTGTGTTTTGTGTGTGAACCGCATTCATGCATGCATGCATGTGTGTCTGTGTTGCCAGTTAACATTTACTGTATTTGCTTTCCTTTCCTCCATCCCTCCATTCATATAATTTGATTAAAAATCTAATATTCACTGGGGCTGGAGAAATGGCTTAGCAGTTGAGAGAACTTACTGCTCTTGCAGAAGACTTGGCATCCACATGGCAGCTCACAACCATCTGTAACTCCAGTTCCAGGGGATTCACTGTCTTCTTCTGGCCTCCCCAGGCACCAAGCACACAGTGCGATGCACATCATATGTGGGGCACTCACACACATATATAAAATAAATATTTTTTAAAATCTAATATTCAATCAAAACCCACATTTTTCCCCCACTGCACTCAGTGTTTTTTATAGCTTCCCTGCCTCCTGTCTTGAACCAAAATTATAGATCATTTTAGAACAATTTGCCATCTAAATGTACACTTACTTTTTGTTATATTTTAAAAGCATTCATTGTTTAGTTTATTTAGTTACACATTTGTGAATTCTGAGAAATTCTAAAACAACAACTGGTATAAAGGCTGATGTTTAGGCACTATATAGTATGAACACTATAACGCTAGTATTTTGCTACTCTACTGCATTCATAAGGTGAGGCACTTGCCACTGGTTAGGACCCAGGTCCAGTCAGGGGCCTGTGGCTCTGCCTACCCCTGACTGTGTTGGGCTAGCCCTGCCAGCTGTCTCTGCTACCTCGGGGTCAGTCAGCTGGACCAGGACTTCACAGACCTTCAGTAACTTGCATCTTCAGGAGGCAGTTGCCTGTATTGCTGCTTGAGCATATTTAAAAACAGTTAATCGTAATTATTAACTTATCTAAGAAAAATCAGTGTCTAAATCCCAGCAACATTTCCCCCTACTGTCTACATTTACATGATCTCCATGATCTTTCTAAGAGGCAGGAGCCTCTGGCACAGCTATAAAGCCATTCAGGAAACCACTTAAGGCTTCTATGTAACCATGCCCCTTACAAACAGCTTAATTTACTTTCTAAGGGAAACAGGAGATTAACAATATGTTTCTTCTCTGGCCTACCAACATGCTTTTCATTTCTTAGTTTCCTATACTGGGTGGAACAATAGTTCTGAACAAACAAGGCTGTTTAAATAAGTCAAATGGCTTGTGAGGTATCCCTTTCAAAACAAATTGGAACTGAGTAACAGTATTTGAGGAGTCAAAGGAAAACATGGCTGTAATTCACAGGCTCTCTTCTTTCATCTTACACTCACTTTACCTTTGTAAAGTCACGCTTTTTCTGTTTCTCAGAGATTTTAAAAATGCCAGCAATTCTGCAAGCAGATAGATGTGTAACTCAACTGAAATCTCCCCAAGAAGCCCCCTTTTTCTTCCCTTAGCTCCATTCTCTTCTCTTTTGACTGCATTTTGGAAATTCTGTATTAGTTCTATTTGCTAATTCTAAAAACAACACAACAGAAACAACAATAAGATGCAAGCAGAATGTATTTCCCTGGGGGTTGCAACTGTTCTTTTCAATAGTTTCTGGTTCCTCCCTATGATACTTGCAGAATGGAACACCATAAGGAAACAATATTTCACACGGAACTCAAAGACTATCATCAGCATTCACATTTAATTTTTAAAAAGGATATATGGTTCCTATTTTTGATTGCCTATTGTATATGTGGTATTTTAGGTTCTTAAAAGAAAATAAAATAGCATATAACAGGGTCTGCGATGTTAGAAATATGAAATTCTTGAGTGTCTGCTTTCCTGATAGTGAAAGTTTACCCAGAAGTGGTGGCCCTGTACCTTAGCTCTACAGTACAGACACAGCTTTGAATGTCCTGATGAATCAGACCACTTTGCATTATTACTATACATATCATTCCCCACATTTATCGAGAATGTTGGTTTTGGGTTCATTTCTGCTTCTCTCTGGTCTTCAATTTCAATGATTTCAATATGCACACAGGGGATCCTTCCAACCCTGGCCTCATAGCTCACTCACTTCCAACTGGCAATGACCTTGACTTCAGCTGGCCCCATGATAGCCCCACATGGACAGAAAAGTGGGATTCTGACAAATCCTCTGTAGCCCACTGTCTCTCACACTTCTAGCTTACCTTTGTAACCCTTCAGTATCCAGGCTCTTGCCCCACAGTCAGACCACCTTTTCACTGGCCCTCTCCTCTGTGCATCTCTGTCCTTTAGCTGGAATTCTAAGACCAATTACTACAATCATACTCTTGCTAGTCTTGCTTCAGCTCTGACTAAATACAACTCTGCTGTCTCATACTGCACCTGGAGACTGCTTGGGGCTGGAGGAAGATTCACAACCATGGTAATAATGTGCTAAATTTCAAATTCACAACTCTAATGCTGTTTGAACATCACCCCCACAGTCCAGTCACCAATATATTCTCATGGTAACCCTGTCACACTTTCTTCTCTCTCCTCAGATTCCCACAGGCTCTTGTCATGTCCTCATGCTTACTCCACAATCTTGCTTTCTACTTTTCTGAGAATGCTGAAGCATTCAGAAGATAATTCCATGAATCTAGTTATCCTTTCTGCCACCTGTGTACCCATCCTTACACTCTGCCCTCCTGCCAGTTATCAGAGGTAAAATTGTCATGTTTCTATAAAATTGTCATGTCAGGCATGGGCTCTATCTCATCTATCAAGGTGTGTTTGATAACTCTCCTCCCATCTCCTACACCATTAGTCTTTGCTCTCTATTAGATCATCCACAGAATCATATACACATGCATCTTTTTCTCAAATTTAATTTTTAAAATTTATTATTGTATGTATGATGAATGCATATGATGTGTATGTATGAGAGTATGTGCCATGAAAGTCAGAGTGAGGCAGACAAATAGAGGAGACAGTTTAGTAACCCAGGAGCTCCATTTGGTTTTGGGTTATGCATCTTTCATGCTTGTAGTAATACACTTGGTATCCCAATTCCTTCACATGCACTGTATCCTCTAGTAATATTTAAGGAAGCATTTCCTGTTAACTATCTTATGCCTATGAATAATATGGGTTTGCATATGATTATGGGAAAGGGCATGTGCTGCAAGAAAAATAAATGTCTGACCTAATCTATCAATCAAAATAGAGAGCCATTCTAACTATACCCCTTAGTAACCAAACTCCTCCTTCTCTCCAACCCCACTAAAGAAAGCACCCAAACAATAATTGGACCCTTGAGTGTTCTCATTTGGGGGCCTCCATCAGTCCTGAGTGTCTCCCTCTATAACTTTAACCATCACTCTGCCCCAAACAAAGTTGTCTTGCTTCTTTTTGTAACTCTCTATAAACCCCACATTTCCAGTTCTTCAGATTAAAGACCAAGAATCTGGAAATACCCAGCCCAATTCTCAACCACCAGTAGCAAGAGGAGAACTTTCCTGAGTTGGTTTTCTTCTGTACCCAAGGGTTCCAAGGACTAAGCATGAACCAGTTAGGCTTCTGTAGGAAGTGCTTTTATCAAGTGAGCCATTTCACCAGCCTTTTTTTCTATCACTTAAAAAGAAAACAGCACTTTCTTTGGCCCACATTTCTATCAACCATCATCTCATTTCTTCAAAGAAAAAAATAAACCTTCAAAAGAATTGGTTATATTTTCTCTTTCAATTTTTCCATTCCTATTTTCTCCAAACTGTCACCTCCACTGAGACTGTTCTTGTCATGACCCCATTTCTTTGTTTCCATTTGGAACAAAATTATTCAAAAGAACAGTCAATGTACACTGTTGCCAATTTCTTTCCTTCTGTTCTTTTAAACCCTATTCTATTTCCTAGCAAGCCACTGAAAGTACTCTTGACTCATGGGTGGTTTAAATGAGAATGGCCCCCAATAGGCTCATGTATTTGAATGCTTGGTCCCCGGTTGGTGGGACTGCTTGGGAAGAATTAGGAGGTGTGGCCTTGCTGGAGAAGGTGTGGCCTGTCACTGGGGTGGCTCTGAGGTTTCAAAAGTCCATGTCATTCCCAGTTGTCCTGCCACCTCTGCTCCTTGTCTGGATCAGGATGAAGCTCTCAGCTGTTGCTTCATCACCATGCCTGCCTGCCTGCTGCCACGCTCCTCACCACAATGGTTATGGACTCATTTCCTGAAGCTGTGAGCTCCACAATAAAACCTTTCTTCTAGTTGCTTTGGTCAAAGAGTCTTATCACAGCAATTGAAAAGTAACTAAGACTCTCTCACCAATGACCCTTCTGTTCTAAATTCCAGCTGTGACTTCTCCTCACTGACCTAACTTCAGCCCACACTTGAGCACTTCCATTTCCGTCTTTGGTTTCAAATACACCACCCTCCCCTGGCTTCCCTCCCACCCACCCCCAATCACTCCTCAGTCTCTGTGTTAGTTTTGCTGCTTCCTTTTCTCGACTTCATAACTTGAGCCTGCAAGCCTTTTATGACCACATACACCCATTATCTCTGACATGAATGTCCTCAGCTCTAACCTACAAACTCATGATGCATACTGGCGCCAGAACTCTACTGCCCAAGTCACCTCCAGCTTAGTATGTCCAAAGCACACACTTTTCCTGCAAAGATCACTCCACCTCAACTTCTCCCATTTTTCTTCTTCCAACTCAGTTGTACTAGCTGTTCTGGTCCGAACCTTAGGGGGCCATCCTTGACTTCTTTTTATACCCTACTATCCAGTTAATAGAAAAATCATTCTAATTGTACCCCTATATCATATCTGCTATCCACTGCTACTGCTACCATCTGATAAGAGAAACATGCTTCATCTTGACAACTGGAATCATGTCCTAAAAGACTTCCCTAAAATGTATCATTGCTTCCACACAGTCTACACCTTACCTATGAGCCAGAGTGATCTATATAAAACATAAAGCAGATTTTGAGTCCTCCACTCAAAATCCTGTAGTGATTTCCCAATTCACTAAGAATAAAATCCAAAACTATTTCAAAAGGATACAAACCCTGTGTTAGCCATTTTTCCTCTTGCTGTGACAAATATCTGACAAAAGTGACAGAGAAGGAAAGACCAAAACAGCCATTGAGACAGCAGGGCACCAGGACCTGTCACGTCACGTCAAGAGTCAGGGAGCACAGGGAGATGAGTGCTAGTGTGTGGCTCACTTCCTCCTTTTCATTCAGACTGGGACCCTGGCCTGCGGGTTGGTGCTGCCCACATTCAGGATGGGTCAGTTAAAATGTTTCTAGAAACACCAACAGTGAAGATTAACCATCACAGAGCCCTGATCGACTTAGCCTTCCACATTGACTCTACTTCCATGCTCTTTGAATAGCCCAGGCCTATCTCCTATCTTCTGCTACCATCTTCTCTCCTAGAATGCTCTTTTCCAAGATAAACATGTAGGTAACAATGAGGCTTCACCTTTGACCCAGTTACATAGTAGTCTGTTTAGTACTCCCAGAACACTCTCTCCTTTTAGTCTGTCTTTATTGTTTCTTCCACAAGGTTTGTAACTTTCTAATGTGCTGCCTTTTTCCTCCCTTGCTAAAATATAAACTGTAAGAGGGAAAATGTTCATGGACTTTGAAGAATGGCAGGCACACAGTAGGTGCACAACAAACACTTATTGGATGTTTAATGAATACCAAAATGCATGATGCGTTCCTTAAAGGGTTGATAGCATTTGCCATGAAATCATTTGAAGCTCTTGTTATTTTTGTGGACTTTACCCCAAACTCCTGATTTATTTATTGCTTCTAGATCTATGTAGGTTTTTGACTGTTTGCCTGGTTGTCAGTGTTAATGAGTTATGCATTTCCATCAAGTTACATACTTCATTTAAGTCTGAAAATGTACTGGCACAAAGCTGCCCCAATGTTCTCTTAATTTCTGTAAAGCACCACTGTGACTGTTTTTGATTCAAAGCACTGCTTATGCACTCTCTCTTGCTCCTTTTAGTATCAATTATTGCTGATGCTCTGCATTATCTTTCATAAATTTCTCCTGCTACTGTCTTTGGCCAAACTCTGTTGGTCTTTTACACATTACCCAAGTTATACTCTGTGAAGGGTCAATGTCCTCACCATACTCTTCCTGTTATCATCTCACTCAATGGGGTTGGGGCACAGGGGGTGAGGGGTAAGGGGTGGGGACTTTACCTCCCTGACTCCTTAGAGTTAGGCCAGGTCATTTGATTAATGGTTAAAGCCATATATCCTTTAGATGAAAATATTTTTAAAAAATCTATGTACAGGAAAGAAAGTGTCTTTCCAGTAAACATGGACTGGGTCAATTAGATATTCATATGGATAAAATAAATCAAGATCCTTATCACACCATTTACAAAAATCTCCAGATGGGTGGCAGGTATAAATGTGAACAATCTTGGACAGGCAGTTTAAAAAAACAAAACAGATCTGGACAAGAGGTGAATGCCTGGTCTCAGCCTAGATCCCATCCCTGGGCACTAGCCATTCTGGGGAAGACCTGCCCAACTTGGCCCCAGGTTCTGGCCAGCAGGCAGGATCCTCTCCACCCCCACCGGGAAGGCTCCCCTTCTCCAAGACCCCTGGCAGACCCTGCAATCTCCACGCCCTGCCCCCAGGCCCATCTGCTCAAGACGCCAGTCACTTCCTGAGACTTAGAGACCAGCCCCCAGCTCCCATCCTGCCCCGGACCTCCCATCTGGACAAGAGCTCCCATCCCACCCCAGAGTTCCCATCTGGACAAGAGAAAGAGGCTTCCTGAACCTGTCAGCTCTATCTGGACCAAGTGCACTGATAAGACCAAGAACGAATCCACAAGGAGATAGGCAGACATCAAGGCAGAAGTACATACAACAAAATGAAGAACAATACACCATCACCAGAACCTAGCCCTCCTCCAACAGCTAGACCTGAACATCAAAAAATGGAAGAAGCAGAAGAAACCAGCCTTATGAATAACATCATGAAGAGAGTAAAGGTTTATATAGAAGGAATCACAAATGAAATTGAAGAAAAGGCAACAAAAAATGGGAAGAACGCTATAAAAAACTAGAGGAAAGGACAAATAAAGCAGAAGAAAACAATAAAGCCCTGAAAGAAAATCATGAAAAAGCAATGAAACAAATGAAGGAAACAGTCCAAGACCTGACAAGGGAAATAGAAAAAATGAAGAAGACACAAACAGAGGGAATGCTGGAAATAGAAAATCTGAGTAAATGAACGGGAACTTCAGATGCAAGTATAATCAACAGAATGCAAGAGATGGAAGAGAGGATCTCTGGCGTTGAAGATACAGTAGAAGAAATAGATTCATCAGTCAAAGAAAACACTAAAGCCAACAAAGTCATGACCCAAAATGTCCAAGAAATTTGGGACACCATGAAAAGACCAAAACCTATGAATAATAGAGATAGAGGAAGGAGAAGAATACCAACTCAAATGCACAGAAAATATATTCAACAAGATCATAGAAGAAAACTTTCCCAACTTAAAGAAGGAAATGCCTATGAAGATACAAGAAGCCTATAGAATACCAAACAGACTAGAACCCCCCAAAAAAGTCCCCTCACCACATAATAATTAAACAACTAAACGTACAGAATAAAGAAAGAATATTAAGAGCAGCAAAGGAAAAAGGCCAAGTGACTTATAAAGGCAAACCCATCAGAATAACACCCAATTTCTCAATGGAGACTTTGAAAGCCAGAAGGACCTGGACAGATGTAATGCAGACACTAAGAGACCATGGATGTCAGCCTAGACTAATATACCCAGCAAAACTTTCAATCATCATAGACGGAGTGAACAAGACATTCCAAGACAAAGCCAGATTTACACAATACTTATCCACAAACCCAGCCCTACAGAAAGCACTAGAAGGAAAATTCCAACCTAAGGAAGTCAGATACATCCTCGAAAACACAGGCAGTAGATAATGACACAGCAGTAAACCCCAAAGAAGAGAAGTACAGACACACTACCACCAAAAAATAACAGGAATGAACAAACACTGGTCATTAATATCCCTTAATATCAATGGACTTAACTCACCTATAAAAAGACACAGGCTTACAGAATGGATAGGAAACCAGGACCCATTTTTCTGTTGCACACAAGAAACACACCTCAAATTCAAAGATAGACACTACCTAAGAATAAAAAGCTGGGAAAAGACTTTCCAATCAAACAGTCTTAAGAAACAAGCGGGTGTAGGCATCCTGATATCCAACAAAATAGACTTCAAACTAAAATCAATCAAAAGAGATCAAGAAGGGCATTACATACTCATCACAGGAAAGATCCACCAAGATGAAGTTTCAATTCTGAACATTTATGCCCCCAAACAAGGGCACCCACATATGAAAGGATTACTAAAGCTTAAACCACATATAAAACCCACACATTAATAGTGGGAGACTTCAACACCCCACTTTCACCACTGGACAGATCTCCTAAATGGAAACTTAACAAAGAAATAAAGGACTTAACTGATGCCATGACCCAAATGGACTTAAGTGATATCTACAGAACATTCCATCCTAACAAAAAAGAATATACCTTCTTCTCAGCACCCCATGGAACCTTCTCCAAAATCGACCACATACTTGGCCACAAAGCAAATCTCAACAGATACAAAACAATTGGAATAGCCTCCTGTGTTCTATCAGACCATGCTTCACTCTTAAGGCTCACATGTATGACTCTTAACTGAGTATCCCAAACTGAGAACAGCCACAGATTACTATTGTGCTTTCTACACAGAAAAAGCAATATGTAGAGGTTAGGCAGAACAATGAGGCAAATTCCTGAGCCATGATCCTACAATTAGCAGTAGGGCTTCAGTGCTATGAGCCATGGGAATATGAAGTAGACATGCAGGTGTATTTGGTAAAGCTATACTTGGAGGAATCAAGGAATTCTTCTAGAGGAACCAAAAACTCAAGGAATATTTGGTATTATTTGGCTTTTAATGTATCAGCTGTTTCCTAATATGAATTTCATGTGTGCTCTCATACTAACAATGCATGTATCTGAAATACCTCTTAAGCATCCTAGGCATAAATGGCAGACAGAATAAGCTTCTCAGACAAACCACTGATCTGAATTAAGGTAAACACACTTATGGAGACACTGTCTGTCCCCTAGGCCTAGGAGACAGGAGGAAGTTAGGTGCATAGTTTTGATTCTTGTGCAAATGAAGCTCAGACCCTTTATTGAGTTCTAAGATATATAGGCTTTAGGAATGGACTTAATGTTCTACCTCCTACACTGCAGGTATGCTAAACTAGGTGAAGTATTGTGAAACTCCATTGTTACCTGTTATGAGAAAGTATCAGACCATTCACAACTGATGAGAAAGTAAATCAAATATAGGTCAGGTGTTCTAGAACATGGTTAGTTCCGATGTACGAGCACTATTTGTTTCTTCCCCATATAATTGATTTATACAAATGAAAAATATGAGGCATTGACTTGGTTGGATGTGTAAAATCCACTTTCATTCTGACTGATTCAGACCATTTCCATAACCTAGGTGTCTTCAATTGAACTCTTTTATTTTCCCCACCAATAACTGAACTGAGAGTTTTGGATTCTGTTGCTCTCCTGTTACATTAACTACTTTTACACATCAGGCTTATTTCTCTCAGCTTAACTTTAGCCTGTTCTATACAGCTTGGTTTTTCGAAATATAAGAAATAAAGGCTATCCTAGTACAGAAGGTGATGAAGGAAATGTCTACACCCTATGCTATGAATGGTATCTGGAAGAACCATTGAAGTACTACTACAATCTCTACCTTTAAAAACCCCTTCCTGCAAGGGATGACTTTAGGCCTCTCCTTGTTGATGGGATGATGTACCTGTTTTCTCGACACAGGCTATTTGTTTAAAACTTTAACCCTTGGTCTCATGGGTGCTTTGTATTAGGGGACAAGGAAGGTAGTTATTAATAGGAAGTGCAAGTAAAGAATGGGTAGTATATTGAACAAACATCAATGGATATTTGCCCACACCAAGCATAAACTTGTCTTTATCTACACTGCTTTATGATGGATGCCTTCTATGAACTTCTTGACATTCTTTAAATCCTGCCTCAATATCATCAGCACAAAATAGTTTTTTCTTTCAATATTTTTCCTTAGAATCTAAGACTCCATGCAAGTCTTACCACATTTTATTTCTAGTAATTCAGTTTCACCTCTTCCTTTTCTTGTCCTTTCCTTTATCTTGTCAATATGGCATTTCCACTTTAAAGACAATCTTTGCATTATAGTTAGTCAATTAGCTCTCTCCCCAAAATTCCAATATTGTAAATATACTGCCGAAAAAAAAAAAGTCTCAAAAAGCTATGAAATCTCCATGCCAGTCTAGAGATCTAGGATGAATCCAGGTATTTCTTACATCTCTAGTTAATGTATACTATTAACCCCAGTGAACCATGCAACTTATCTTTCTTTCCTTATACCTTGTCCTCTCAGACCTCCCTGTTCCATGTCTGTGACATCCCAGGGCACCTTCTCTGGTGATGCCCATATATGTCTAACAGCTGATGTGAAACAGTCCATCGTGGACTGTTTCATATTGTACTACTTGAAGTATTTCAGCATTTGTCTCAAGGTGATTAGTGTGGAGA
>CABHPQ010070826.1:0-12367 GCA_902168405.1 Peromyscus aztecus
TAGCTTTTTGTCATCCAACTACCATAAAAATTTGCACAGCTATTAGAGTAAATAAGGTATTTTCCCACCAGCGCTCCAAACCAGGAAGCTCTGAGTTCCATATTCTTACAATTTTTCCTTAGAACTAACATTCAACAAACTTTGAGACGATTTTCCTCCTCCTTATTCTTTTAAAAGCTGTATTTTAAGTTTACTATGAGTGTGTTTTCAAGCTGAAAAGTTTTTCCAGGCAATGTTGCCATCTTTAGCAGAAAAAAAACTACCTTTCTCAGAAAGCATTTCTCTTATATCCCTCTGTTGTTACAAGCTACCTTATGAACTTCATTTCCCATAGTTCTTTTTGGGTCTGAAAGTCAACTTCTGGTTCTTTTCTACTGGGCTTGCTTTCAAAGTTTTTGCCTGGAAGGTTTGAACCAAGCATTTTTGTTTCAATTATGGGACATCTGGACATCTATTCTCTCCTCAGTTGGTTTTAACAGGTATTTCTCCTTCATCAGACACTGGCCCTGGATCAGAACTGCACCTGCCTCATTAGTGAGCATTTGAGGTGGGAATTTCTGATAGCAACTTTTCTTGGGGCTTGTGTTTTTCCTTAGCCAGTCAGTGAAAAACAAAAGCATTTACAACAGAGCTTTCCCACAGCCTCTTTAGAGAGTCTTTTACTGATAGACCTTTATCTCATTTTGCCCCCCCCCACTCGCCCCACAGATGCAGAGCTTCAGATATCTCAGGCTGTGGCTGTGTTCCTCTGCTAGCTGTCTCTGGAGGTAGGGGCTTTCTCCCCCTAAATCTGTCTCAAACTCTTAGCAGCTTTCCTCAGGTCTTTCACCTTCCAGGGAGGAATCTGTCCCTTCTTCGATTCTTCTTTAGAGAGTTTTTCTCCCTGACAATTCCCAGTTTGGTCTCAGTTTATTGCCTCTGCCCCAGGAACAGTATCCAACACTACAGTGGCAGCTTTCCCTGCTACTGAAGGTAGGGGCTTTTTGTTCGTTTCTGTTGTCCGGGTCTGGGAGGTTTGAGTACAGACTGAAAATCAAGCTTCTGCTTTTTTAACAAGGGAGGTTTTTGCCATCCCTAAGCTCGCATTAGGACAGGTGAATCTCCTTACATTTCACCTGGCCCAGTCACCCAGTGGGTTGTGTTCCTTTGTCCATGAGCTCTCAAACAGAGCTTATCACCTGAGGCAAACCCCTTAGGGCTTCACACCCTCATCTCACGGGGAGTCAGAAAGCTTTCCCAGAAAGGTGCTTCCTCTGATAGAAAAGAACTTTACTCCTGGTTAGTTCTCCTTTCTGCCCTGGTTGGGCTCTTTCCCCAGACATTCCTGATTCGGCAGCCCAACTGCAGACACAGTTTGGCTTTACTGCTTTCCCAGAAAGGTCCTTTCTCTGATAGGAAAGCTTTTCTCAGAGAGATTTCTTTTGAAGCTGTGGACACTGTGTAGCCCAACCTAACAACCCAGGACTTGCAGGAAAGCGGACAACTGTGCCGTTACTGCCAGCTTTAGCTTTGTCTGTTCATTAGCAGTTTTCCCTGGGTCTTGCACTCAGCTCTGCACTCCAGGAAGTTGTTTACAAATGCAGGAACCTAGTATCCCCTGAATGCACTCAAACTCAGAGGTACTGGCTAGTTACTTCTCAGTTGTTGGTTAGAAGCTAGGATACAACACTTTACAGAGAGGGTTTCAGCTTATCACTTCAGGGGATCTTTGTACTAGGGCAATTAGGAGCACCCTTTCATTCTGAAACACTCACTCAAAAACAAAACCCTTGATGCCTCAGCCCAGCTGCAGCTAAAAGGCTTGGCTTTTTTGCTTTCCCCAAATAAACAGTTTCCTGCCCTATTGGGCTCTCTGTAGCTCTTTACCCACACTCTCCCAATTGGATTGTTTTTTATTTTGATGTCTAGTTTCTTGAGTTCTTTATATATTTTGGAGATCAGCCCTCTGTCAAATGTGGGGTTGGTGAAAATCTTTTCCCATTCTGTAGGCTGTTATTTTGTCTTATTTACTGTGTCCTTTGCCTTACAGAAGCTTCTCAGTTTCAGGAGGTCCCATTTATTAATTGTTGTTCTCAGTGTCTGTGCTACGGGTGTTATATTTAGGAAGTGATCTCCAGTGCCAATGTGTTCAAGACTACTTCCTACTTTCTCTTCTATCAGGTTCAGTATAACTGGTTTTATATTGAAGTCTTTGATCCACTTGGACTGGAGTTTTGTGCATGGTGATAGATATGGATCTATTTGTAATCTTCTACATGTTGACATCCAGTTATGCCAGCACCATTTGTTGAAGATGCTTTCTTTTTTCCATAAGCAAGTGAAAAACTGTATGATGAGAACTTTAAGTCTCTGAAGAAAGAAATTGAAGAAGATATCAGAAAATGGAAAGATCTTCCATGCTCATGGATAGGAAGGATTAACATAGTAAAAATGGCAATCTTACCAAAAGCAATCTACAGATTCAATGCAATCCCCATCAAAATCCCAACACAATTCTTCACAGACTTGGAAAGAACAATACTCTACTTCATTTGGAAAAACAAACAACCCAGGATAGCTGAAAGAATTCTGTGCAACAAAGCCACCTCTGGAGGCATCATCATCCCTGACATCAAACTCTACTATAGAGCTATAGTAATAAAAACAGCTTGGTATTGGCATAAAAACTGACATGTGGACCAATGGAATCTAATTGAAGACCCTGACATTAACCCACACACCTGCGGAACACCTGATTTTTGACAAAGAAGCCAGAACTGTACAATGTCAAATACATTCTTACTCCAAGAGGGAAGGAGTAGGGTAGAGTCGCAATTAAATCAAAGCAAAAACAGAGAGAGAGAGAGAGAGAGAGAGAGAGAGAGAGAGAGAGAGAGGAGAGATAACATAAATTTGTAAAGGAAGGTATGGAGTATCTGGAAGAAATTGGAAGAGGGAGAGGAAACACTTCCAGGACAAAATCTGCAGAACACCTGGTAGGCACAGGTTGCAGGAAGTTTTGGGACCCCAAAGGAGAGGCAACTGGTTTTTCAATGAGTTATATGTCTATGCTTATGCCTAGGTAGCTGAGACCATTCACTTGGAAGAATGTGGGCTGTGGAATATCAGTTCATTGGTGTGCATGACCTGATTGCAGTGTGAATTTAGAGCTGGCTGGCTCCCCATAAGTTCAATTAAAAAAAAAATCAGTGGGGCTATCACGGCTGGGATTGCTAGAGATGGAAACATGGGAAAGCAGTGGTAGGGCTGATCTACAGAGCATAGGAAGAGAGGTTTTTGTTGTGGTGTTGTTTTTGTTTGGTTGGGTTTTTTTGTTTTGTTTAGTTTTTCTGTTTTTTTCCCCACTGCCCAGCGCAGAAGGTCTAAACAACGAGGAAGGAGCCTCTGGAAATTCAGTCCTTAAGGACACAAGGAGGCAAAGCACTTCTCAAGTGAGAATAAATAAAATAAAAAAGCATAAAAAAGCATTTCTCAAGTGAGAATGTAATTCTGAATGAACCAAGAGAGACTACCTGTCCTTCATACCTGAAGCAAGGACTCTACATGAACATGACAGCATATATTTTGTGTGTGTATCTGTCTCCCTTCCTTCCCCCTCTCTTTTTCCCTCCCCTGTCTCTGTGTGCACTCACACACAGATTGATAGATAACCCATTTATTTACCTGGCACATTCACTGAATTTGGTTACTCATGCAGTACAATTTAGTGAGAGAAAACTACATGAAGAGTGTTTGTGGGGTTTTTTTTTTGGTTTGTTTGTTTTCTTTTGTTTTTGGAATGCCAGAACTATGGTAGGAAGTATGGTGCTCTGAGTGTGATGCTGGCATCCTGTCTGTAGATAAGAGGACTGGGGTCTCTGGAACGTGTGCAGGTTACAATCAGTCTTCTTGAATGGAATAATAGTGCTTTCCTTTGTGTTTCTGCTGGGCTGTAGTCATGAGTATCTGTCTGGAATGTGTGCAGGTTACAGTCAGTCTTCTTGGATGGAATAATAATGCTTTCCTTTGTGTTTCTGCTGGGCTGTAGTCATGGGTATCTGTAATGGTGCAGACAATAAAGTTCAATTCCCTTTTTAGTTTATAAGAAATAGAAATATGCTGATGGGCCATGGATGGGTGGGATGGGGTGTTTGCACAGAGTGGGAGAGATTTTGATAGATGATATGATAATAGTTGCCTGGCAATTTTGAAGAGATGGTCAGGGTTCTATGTCCATGCCTATGTGCAGGGCGAGACAGGCAGGTAGCAGCTGGGTTATATTGTTTCTTCTTTGAATAATTTAAGGTCTCAAGATTAGTGCTCTATACAACTAGTCATATCAGCAGATGCTGGTTGATATACATATGGAGCTGTGGAAGATGGCTAGAAATTTGTACTTGAAAATATCCAGTTTACCTGATGGTACATGTTGGGAGTCTGTCAATAGAATGACCAAAGATTTCAGTGGTGGCTTTCCTCTCTCATGGACTCTGCCATGTTAAACTGGACTCATCAGAGGTTCACACACCTAGGTAAGATATCCCCTGTGTCCACTATGGTGTCTATTATTGCCATGTTTGAAGCTATTTCTGGACCAGGCCCTGGTTGAGGCAGGTGCTTGTCTGTTCAATGGCAGCTGACCACTTTCTTGTGGTAGAGGTCCAGAGTGTCAGCACAACCTAGGTAGGCCTGCCCACATCATGTATCATTCTAGGCTCTCGGGCCAAGATGACATCTAATGGTCCTGTGCCAATATCCATGTCAGAATCTCATTGAGAGGTTCTGGGCTGAGGTATTGAGCTAATGTCTGTGGTTATGTTTCTGAGGCTTCAGTCCCTGGGCCTACTCTCTGGTTTTGTTTCTGAGTCTTCTGATGTCTCTTCTATCTTGAGATGTTCTTTTAGGATTCCTGTATGTATGCTTTGCATGTATGGTTCCAGTGCCTTGAAGCATTGTCATTCACACTAGTGGTGTGTCTTAGTCAAGTAGAAATAAGACCCCATGTAGGAACTTTGACCCTAGGCAGTATCTTCTGACTAACACTGGAAGGCCAGTCTCTGGCTAGAGTTTTCCAAAATGGTGGGTCACAACATAAGAGTCTGCTGGCAGGCAACTAGTTGATGTGTTTTACTCAGCAGAGGACTAAGAGAATAGACCTCAGGCAAGATTAGCTTGAAATTCTTGGTGCAATGGTGCCTTTAATTTTAATTGTCTTGCTGATGCCCTCAATGCTTCCCTGTGATTTCCTTGGCAGGGATTGAAACAGGTAGAATGTGGTTACTATAGGACAGTGCAATGGGTTCCTACACACTTCTCAAGCTTGTGGTGAGCAAGGGTCAAAGTAGATCTCTGACAACCTGTGTCAGAGAAAGCTTCTGAATTAGGCAGGTTTCTGGAGCCCTTAGCCATGTATAGAAAGGAAGCACAGGCTCAGGGATCCTGGTGTGTTCATGACTGGCAGGGATGGGAGGTGCAAAGTATCATTTAGCATCACAAATGCTAGTCAGTATATAATAATTAGGAACCAGCTTGATTTCTCTATGCTTAATCGTCTAAGTGGTGTCTTCAGCAATAGGGCCTTACTGTCAGGTTTTAGAGGGTAACCAAAAGCCTTGTCAATATTTTGTGATGTTCTGAGACCCCTTTAGCCAATGACTCAATGATGTTACTTACCATCCTTGGTAATAGAGGCTTGACTAGGTGGCATAAGATGTCTAGTTGGGGTATTTTCTTCCTAATTTGTAGCATGAATCTTAAAAGTTCTTATTAATTAAAATCAAACCCGGGGCCAGTTATTGGGGTGAAATGCTGGATGGTCCGAGAGACAGATCAAGCCACAGCTAACCTCACCTGGCCAACTTCTCAGCTGGTCTTGTTTCCTCAGACTGGAAGCTTCTGTGTCCTCATCCCAATGGCTCTCAGCTGAACTGCTGCTCGAAAGCCTGAAGCTTAACCAGCTAAAAACTTCAGTATCTGTTCCTCACGCCTTATATATCTTTCTGCTTTCTACTACCACTCCCTGGGATTAAAGGTTCGCTTTCTGGGATTAAAGGCATGAGTCACCATTCTTGGCTGTATCCTTGAACAGATGGATTTCTGCCTCTGGAATGTTAGGATTAAAGGCGTGTGCTACCACTGCCTATCCTCATGTTTAATATTGTGGCTGTTCTGTCTCTGACCCCAGATAAGTTTATTAGCGTGCACAATATTTTGGGGAACACAATACCACCACATTATATGGTAACTTCATTTAAATTCCTTTATCTATCTGTCTGTCTATCTATCTATCTATCTATCTATCTATCTATCTATCTATCTATTATCTATCTATTTTAGCAAACTTCTACAGCAATATGTTTCCATATGGCTTTTTAAACAGCTTTTAGTGTTAGTCACCCCTACCTATATGGCCTCCTTTACCTTGCACTCCCATGTCCCTCTCTATCCTCCTATACTACTTTCTCCTTTATTTTTTAGAACACTATGTTCTATTTTCTATTTATTGGACAATAACCCCCTCCCCAACCTGGTCCCTTACTAACTACTAAACCTCTGTGGTTTTACTGATTGAAACATACATATCTAAAACTTAAAAAATAACATCCCCATATAAGAAAAAAATGCAATATTTGTATTTTTGGTTCTGTGTAGCTGGAGAGTTTCTCTTAATATTTATTATATATTATTATATGATTTAAACTGTTTGGCCTAATGGCTCAGGCTTCTTGCTATCTAGTTCCTATATCTGAAATTAACCCATATCTATTAGTCTATAAGTTGCCATGTGGCTCGTGGCTTACCGGTACCTTACATCTCGCTTGTCATGGCGGCAGCTGACAGCATCTCTCTGACTCCACCTTCCTGTTCCCCCAATTCTCCTCTCTGTTAGTCCTTCCTATACTTCCTGCCTGGCTACTGGCCAATCAGCATTTTATTTATCAATCAATCATAGCAACATATATTTACAGGATATAGGACATCCCACCGCAGTTCTGGGTTATCTCACCCAAGATAGTGGCTTTTCCATCCATGTACCTGCAAACTCCATCATGTCATATTTCTAAACAGCATAATTATGTTCCATTGTTTAAATTTACTACATTTTCATAATCTACTCATCAGTCGATAAATATCTAAGCTGTTTCCAATTTCCAACTATTATGACTATAGCAGCAATGAACATAAAGAAGGATCTCTGTAGTAAGTGGTTGTGTACTTTGGATGTGTATATATATATATATATATATATATATATATATATATATATATATATATATAAAATTGTCAGGGTTTTGTTTGTTTGTTTGTTAGTTTGTTTGTTTTTCGAGACAGGGTTTCTCTGTGTAGTTTTGGTGCCTGTCCTGGATCTCTCTCTGTAGACCATGCTGGCCTCTAACTCACAGAGATCTGCCTGGCTCTGCCTTCCGAGTGCTGGGATTAAAGGTGTGTGCCACCACTGCCTGGCTTTAATTGTCAGCTTTTTAATTAGCCTCCACACTGATTTCCATACTGGCTATACCATTTTGCACTGTTACTAGTAAGGAATAAGTGTTCCCCTTTACTCTCTGCCTCACCAGCATGGACTCTCATCCTCACCAGCATTTATTAGTCTTGGTCATTCTGAGGGGGTAAGATGAAATCTCAGAGTAGCTTTAATTTGCATTTCTCTTGTAGCTAAGGATGTTGAAAATTTTATGTTTCTTAGTCATTTGTGTTAAATCTCTCGATACCTCTCTGCTGTTTTACAGCCCACTTTAATTGGGTTATTTGATTTATGTTCAGATTTTTTAGTTCTTTGTATTTTCTAGATACTAATCTTCTATCAGATAATTGGTCAACGTATTTTTTCTCATTCTGTAGGCTACTTCTCTACACAAATGATGTTACAGTAGCTTTTCAGCTTTATAAGGTCCTATTTATTAAATGTTAGTCTTAATGCCTTTGCTATTGGTATCCTGTTCAGAAAGTCATTTTATGTGCCAATGAGTTCAAGTCTATTCCCTAATTTCTCTTCTATCAGATTCAGGATTATTTCTTTTTATTTCAATCATTCATTGCTTTTTTTTTTCACCCCTGAGAGAATTACAGGTGGAATTCAGGCATCCTCTACTGTGGGAGCCCACAGAGGTTTCCTAGTGAGATCTGAGCTTGATTTACAACAGCAGGGCTGCATTAGGGGATGACTTGACCCTGTGCATGGTCACCAGGTGATTGGAGGGATCTGCACTTGGCTATGCTAGGGGGAGGTCTTTTGCTTCACCCCTTTGCATTCCTTTAAAAGCCCTTTAGGAGAGACAAAAAAGGGCTGGTGTGTTTTGACTCAGGCCCTCCTGAGGCTATCCTGTGTTTCTGTCTCTCTCCTGTATATTTCTATCTACATATTCCTCATTTCTCCCTCCTCAAGAGTCCCTGGGGTAAATAAATGTGTGAGCTGGCCCCCCACACCCTACCTATCAAACAATGGTTCTGAAAGACAATACCATTCTCAGCAGCCTAATCCAGGTGTTTTGGGAAGCACTTCAAGGGAGATATGTGCCTTGGGCATACTGGATATATGTGGCTAGTAGGTTCCCAGCAAAAGAGGAGCATATATCAGTGTCCTTCCTCAAGGTGAATCTATGTAAAGGATAAGCAATTTTGCACTAACTGAAGGGTTCCCAAAAAAGGCAAAGTAGGAATGTGCCTTGTAGCTGGATTTTTGTAGCTGGAGAGCTTCTCTCCAGGTCCCACCAAGCCCCGCAGTTCCACAACCCACGTATAAAATAATCACTCAGATGCTTATATTGCTTATAAACTGTATGGCCATGGCAGGCTTCTTGTTATCTACTTCTTCTATCTTAAATTAACCCATTTCTATTAATCTATAAGTTGCCACGTGGCTCGTGGCTTTCCAGTACCTTACTTCTTGCTTGTCTTGGTGGTGGCTGGCAGGTCTCTCCCACACAGCCTTCCACTTCCCAGCATTCTCCTCTCTGCTTGTCCCACCTATACTTCCTGCCTGGCCACTCGTCAATCAGTGTTTTATTTATATAGAGTGATATCCACAGCAGGTTTTACTCATTATCACTTTTCTACATAACCTACTAGATGCAATAGCTGATTCATGCATTGCAGACAGCACATGGAAGAACCTCTTTCTTTGATCAACTTTCTTATGATCCCGAGATAACTGCCAGAGTCAAAATTATGGAAACCTTCTAGCCCACCTCTGCTATGTAAAAGTGGCCCTCTGCCAAGCATATCTGTAGACTTAGATGGAATAATGAGCAGAGTATGTACATGAAAAAGGCTTGGGTATAGCAGACAAGGAAGTAGGGGAGGAGTTGCATTCTGTATGAGTCCCCTGAAGAGGAAGTAATGCTTCAGAGAATCCAGAAGCCATGGTAGAACATGCTGTGTGTAGCAGGTGTGGAAGGACAGACTTAAATTCATATATACATATATGTATATATGTATATATAATTCATATATATCATTAAGTATGAACTATATTGGAAGCCCATTAGGGACTCAGACCTCACAAGGAGCCCCGGTGGGCACAGGTGGCAAGTAGTGTTGGGCCACCAGGGGAGAGCCATCTGGTATTGTCAGGGTGTACGTGTTGTTGCTTATGGTCAAACACATCGGACTTCTGCCTGGGACCCCCATGAACTGACCTAGTCAGTTCATTGGAGTGCATGGCTAGGTGCTGGTGAGAAGTCAGAGCAGACCATCTCCTATGGAGCTCATTTGCCATTATCGTATTGGTTCCTTGAGCTGTATCCAGTAGAGAGTAAGTGTGGGAAAACAATGACTAGTCTGGGTGTAAGTGTACATAGGTTGGTTTTTAAATACTTCATTTAGTTGCTACTTCCCTAACTTTGTCCCTTGTCCATGGTATTCATCATTGAGAGAAAACTAGATGAAGGCAACCTGAGGATTTCTTTTGGTGATGGCAGGATTGTAATGGGAAGGGACAGAATAAGACAAGAGTCTTGCTAATCTGGATGGACACATCTGGGGTTGCTGGAATGTACCTAGGTAACCAGAATTCTACTTCAATGGCATCATAGTACCTTCCCTTCAGTGTGTGCCAGGTCACAGTCATGTGTAACTATGTGGCTATTGAATCAAATGAAAATTATAAGTCTTGGAAGGACTTGGCATTCTTTGGGAAAAAAGGGAAATAAATAACCTGAAGGTCATGGTCATCTGTTGATGCCAGAATACAGGGACATTGACAGATATCAAAATCATAATGGTTGTCTGGCAATCCAATCCACATGGCTGGGTTCCCATTCCCATGATCAGGCACTCAGATAGGAGCTTGGATGCAGTGTTTCTTCTTTGGATTTTTTCATCCCAATGTGTCATTTCAGATGATGGTGGTTGGGAATACTCCCAGGCGAGCAATGGCTCAAGCTGTGTAAGATCCTGGCAGATTGGATGCAAACCCATGATGAGGGAACCTGATGGTACAGGCTGTATTTTGTGGAGAGAGGCCCAGAGTGTTTCAGTGGTGGCTATCCTCTCCCATGGCCTTTGGCCTGAGAAACTCTAGCCATCAGAGATGCACAGACTTCCATGAGGTTTTTTCTGTGTCCACATCTAGCCTCTGTCAGGTTTAAAGCATGTTCTGGGGCTAGGCTCTGATTGAGGAGGGTTATTGTTTCTCTAGTGGCAGCTATTCTCCTTCACATATGACCTATTGTCTCTAGAAGCTTGGTTGTAGCATTGCTCCTTGGTTGAGCATAGCACAAATTCTATTACACAGTTTCTGTACATTCTTGGTAGGCATGACCACCCTGTGCTTTACTCTCAGACATAAACTTATGGTGACAGTGGAAGGTCCTTTACCAATGCCCAAGTCAGAATTTTGCTGCTGCTCATCCCCTAGGGCCAGTGTCCATAGTTTTGTTTTTAATAGTTTCAACTTGACAGATTTCCCAATTCAGGCTTGTAGGTACATATCAGGTCAGAAGTAGACAAGTCACTTCCTAGGGAGACTGGGTTACTTCCTAGGGAGACTGATGGAAACTGGTTTGGGTGCTTTACTCTGCAGAGGGACCATGAAATATACTTGGGCCAAGAGTAGCTTAGTATTCTTGGTGCGATACTGCCCTGAAGTAGATTGTATTGCTGACATACCCAGTAACTCTCTTTGTTTATTTTTTGCCTACAATTGAATGGGTGGACACTGGTCTCTGAAGAACAGGGCAAGGAGTTCCAGCAGGCTTAGGAGGTTTTGGGGGTAACTAGAATCCAGATGACATGTAGCAGCCTGGTCCAGTGCAAACTGCAACCTCTTGAGGCAGTCAAGTCTCCAGAGTTCTTGGCCTGGAAAATGCAGGAAGCACATGCTCAGAGGTCTTTTGTCAGCCATATCTGGCAAGGATGGCAGGGACTCACTGACTATGAATCTGTATCTGGGGCTCAGTGATATAAGGAACATACCTGGGCTTCCTTCCTGTTGTCCTAGAAAAATGCAAGTGTGTGTGAGTGCCCAAGATCCCTAGCTGTTTTCTGTACTCCCCACCCACACCCATACCTCATTACCTGAAACTACTCACTACCCTGTATATTCTGGCCTCTGCTCGTTGCATTGATAGCAAACAGACCAAAACATTTTTATTTGTCCTTACTTCTACAAGTCTGTAATATATTCATGTTCCCAACCCAATGAGTAAATGGGAAGTACAGAGCAAACAACTTCCAAGACTATAGAGATGACAGAAACAGCTGGCTGCCTGGACAGTCACCCAAGGTTCCTCTGTAACATTGGGGCATCACATCTTCAGCCTAAAGGCCAAGAATATCTAGCAGACTCTTTTATGAAGCAGGAATTTTAAAGGACTGCCACACCTTTTTTTGTCAAAGTTTAGCAATTACTTTTTTGTGGCATACTTTTCTATGAAGCAGGAATTTTGAAGGACTGTTCCACCTGATCTTGGCAAAATTCAGCAGTCTTTTTCCTTTGTGTCCTGCTTGTTCAGTTTGCATAGCATACTGTCAGCAGTCAAGACAAGAGCAGTTTCTTGTCCAAATGACTATTTTTGCCACATTGAAAGCAAACTCCATATGGAGTTTTTTTGATGCCCTTCATCTTCTCTGAAGTAAATTGGCACTGTCAGGAGCAGATGTGTCTCATTGTCATGAAAAGCCCCATATTAACAAGACATTTTGAATGCAACATTCTGTAGGTCTTTGAAGTGTTTGAAGATCATCTATCTATTTAAAAGAAATCTCTCTTTGACCTTGAAAACACACCTAACATTATTATAAGTTTGATTGCTATAGGTGACTAACTACTAACCTAACCAGCATTTTTTATTATCCTAAATAGTTTGTAATAATAATTTTCAAGACCTAGAAATTTACACTAAATTGTTAAATGAGCTGCATAGGTACA
>CABHPQ010070874.1:0-28209 GCA_902168405.1 Peromyscus aztecus
TCAATATGAATAATTCTTCCAAAATGAGTATTTTTTGCTAACCCATGATTTCTTCTTTGCCTTATCAGTTTCAATGGAGAACTTGTTCAGATTAAATTCCAGCTTATTTAAAAATATATATATTTCTCACTCTTTAATCAGAATTCAGGATGTTCCATCCTTCGATCCATTGTTCTGTTTTCCCTACAAATGAAATAACCAGGGTCTTCCCAAACAGTAGTGTGCTCCTGTTTTGTTGTAACTGAAGAATTGTAGTAACTGCCTTATTCCATCTTCAATAAACATGACTTTGTCTTCATACCACTGGAGGTGTCCTGTTCTTTAACAATACATGATGTTTTCACTCAGACCTGGTACAAAACCTTGGGGATTTTTGTGGAAAGCTCGCTAATTGACTATTTTCATCATTAACTCTGAAAACAAAATAACCAAGTTAATAAAGAGTCCTAGTATCTATAGGGAATCTTGTAATGTTGATGTTGAAGGAGTCTAAGACCTACAGTAAAATTTCAACTTTCTTCAAAATACTTTAGGATTCTTAAAACTTCTGAGCATGAATGGGCTCCTTAATTATCTACTTAAAAATATGTGAGAAGGGAATAATTATTATATCTACCTATGACAATATTATCATAACTTGACAAGAAATATGTCTTTTGTGAAAGTCCAGCCTATTTTGTTCTTACAGTCTCCAAATAAATTTAGCACATTGATGTCTATATACTAACAGCCTGGCTAGAAAACATGACCTAACTAAAATTTCAGAAAGTAACTTACAGAATGTAAGTAAGTTAATAAAATCTTTCAAGAAAATGATCTGAAATTTTATAGACCTATAATCAAAATTACAGGGAAGATTTAATCTGAAGTTATATGTAAGAACAAATTGCTGAAAATCAAATCAAAATATTTTTGTTAAGAAATCTATTATATAAATGTTTAAATTAGTGTAAGATTAAGTTTCCTACAGATGAAGCCAGAGCTTTTCACAGATATTGACATCACTAACTGAGAAACATATAGCATGGTAAGATATTTTCTTTATGAAGAAGAAATGCATGTTGGGAAATTTCTAAAATTTAATTCTACCCTGACAAGAAAAAAATTTACTTTTAAAAGTATATGCTTTATTTTGGGGGTTTGAAGCAGTGTGGAAGAATGAAATAGTTGAAAGAGTTGGTAAGATAACAAATCTATGATGATTGATGTGGCATTACATAATTTTAGGTAAGTAATATTGAACTTAAGAAATTATATATGAAATATTGTTTGTCTTGTGCTGTGTGGAACTAAGGGAAGTTCTGACGTATATATACGTTTAAATATATATATTTAAGTGTGCCAGAAGAGGCAGAAGTAGACCATAGAGGAGAAACAATATCCAATACAGCATCTACAGAAGATTTTAGAATGTGCTGCAAGCTGTCAACTCAGTGGCTGAAGAAGCCTAGTGACTGGCAAGTGAATACTACATTCCCTGGTCTGTTGAGTGAAGACAGGAAGTGCATGTGTGCTAAATACTATGACTTAAATAAAAACACAGTGGGATGGCTTTTGGTTTGTTTGCTGTGACCATTTTTTCTGTTTTATTGAAAATTCATATAACATATATTTTTAAATTTTTTACTAATTTTTTATCATGCAATATATTTTGATCATATTTCTCCCAATATTTCCCAGAACCTCCCAACCTCCAATTGTATGTTCTTTATCTTTCTATCTTAACAAAACAAATAAATCTAGAAACACAATACACACATACCCCATAACTACAAAAATACCATTGAGTTTGCCAACTACCTACCACTCCTGTGCATGGGACCCGCCCTGAGGTGTGCTTAATAAATCCAGTGAGACTCAATTGGAGAAAACTAATTTTTCCTTTGCAAGTGGATATGAATTGCAGATAGTTTCTTGGTTGGGGGACGGAACCCATATCTACTCTCCCCTCTTATCGCTAGGACCTCATCTGGCTGGAGTCCGTACAGGTTCTGACTGTGCTGCCACAGTCTCTGTTGGTCCTGATGTGTCTAGAAGATGCCGTTTCCTTGGAGTCACCCATAACTTCTGGTTCTTGCCATCTTTCCATCTTCTCTCTCTCCCAGATCCTTGAATCTTGAGGGGAGGGAATTGATGAATGAACATGATGATGAGCATTCCACTTTTTAAAGTAGTTTAAATAATAGATTTTATTATAGCATTTCATCCACTTCTTTTCAATATATTTTATTAATTCTTTGAATTTTATACATGATTATAATGTACTTTGATCATATTCACTCTCATGCCTTCTCCTAACTTCTCCCATATCCATCCCATCATCATCCCTAACTTTGTTTCTCCTTTCTAAAAATAATTCAAGGAATCCAGTTTGTGATGCCTGTATATTCATGAGTGTGGAGCCATCCACTGAAGTGTGGTCAGCTACTAAGGGCCACAACTTCAAAAAAATTGACTGCCCTTTTATTATAAGCTATCAATTGTCAATAATCAATAGTTCCTCAGCTCAAGGCAGTCTTCTGAGTCCTTTCCCTGTCTATCCATAATGTTGATTATCTTTAGTTTGCATAAGTCTTGTGCAGATACCCACAGCTGCTGTGAGTTCATGGATGCAGAAGCACTGTCATGTCCTAAATGCATCTTCTGATCTTCCTGATCTCTGGCAGTCTTTCTGCCCCTCTTCTGTCATGGTCCCTGAACTTTGGGAGGATGGGGAGTTATACTGATGTCCTCTTTGTAGTGAGCACTCCAATAAAACTTGTTTGCTGAACTCTGATTGGTTTTGAGTTTCTGCTTTAGCAACCATGCATTACATGAAGAAATTTCTCTGTTAAGATCTGAGAGTAACACTGGTTTATGAGGATAGAGATACAACTGTAGAGAGAAGTTTTGTACTTTGATATTTAGCAAAATGATACTATTAAAATGACTCCTGGGACTTGTAGGATGGCTCTTCTAATTACTTTTCTGTTTCTTGATAAAATACCATGACCAAAACCAGAAAAACAGGGTTTAATGTCAGCTCATGATTCCAGAGGAGGAGTGTTCACTGTGGTAGGGAAGGAAGGGAATGATGGATGTAGCATGAAGCTGCCTGATCGCATTTAAAACACAAACAGGAAGCAAAAGAAAGTAGGGAGTGGTGTGAGGTCATAAACCTTCAAAGCTTGCATTCAGTGAGGTATTTTTCCAATGAGTTTGCTCCTTCTATAGGCACCATAACCTCCCCCAAACAGCACCACTAACTTGAAACAAGTATTTAAATACAAGAGCCTATAGAGGACATTTCTCATTCAAATGACACAAAACCAGAGTTCTTGATCAGATTTACACACACACACACACACACACACACACACACACACACACACACACACACACCACTCCCTACCCCCAAACATGAAACTTATAAAATAGGTTTCCATATGGCTTGTTCAGAAGTTCTATTCTGATTTTTGTTGTTGTTGTTTCTTTTATCTTGTTATATTTTATCCCTTAGATACCTGTTTGTTTTCTAACAAGAGGCAGAAAGTGGTGGATCTAGATGGAAAGAGAGGTGGGGAGGAACCATAATTATAATATATTGTAAGAAAAAACCCCTGCTGTGGCCAGAAGACACTTATTCCTGTAGTCATCTGACAATTTTTGTCTTTTATGTTCAGGGTTTTTGTTTTTCTTGATGTTTAGTTTTTTTTTTTTTTGAACTCTTTGTAAACTCTAGACAACAGTCCACTGTCAGATGTGTAACTGACAGATATTTTCCCATTCTCTATGCTGTCTCTGCATTTGACTAACAGTTTTCATGGCACTATACCCTTGATTGCTGGTTTTATTTTCTGTGTGAGCGGTGTCCTACTCAGAATGTCCCTACCGAGCAAGTATCCTAAAGTGTACGTCCTACTCTTTCTTCTAGAATTTTCAGAGTTTCTGGTCTAATATTGAGCTCTTTGATCTATTTGAAAATGATTTGTGTGTAGGGAGAGAGGGGAAGAGCACGTTTCATTCTTTTACATGTTGATATCCAGTTTGCCCAGCATTGTGTGTTATAGATACCATTTACATACTAAACCTGCCAATCCAAGTGTGTGGATCTCTCCCTGTGTTATCTTTGGTTTCTCTCTTCAGTGTTCTAAAGCTTATATTGTCTAGGCTTTTATTGCAAATTCTTTATTGATTAGATTTATTCCAAGGAACTTAATTTTAAGAACTATTTTTTGTGAATGTGATTGCTCTCCTGATTTCTTCATTCTTTTTGTTTCTTGTATAAAGGAGAGTTATTGATTTTGTAGAGGAAAATATGATCAAAACATATGACATGAAACATTTAAAAATAATAAAAAGTGACAAAACTAATCTTATGAAAAAAAAGAACACATCTAAAAGCTCATTGGCCAAGATCAAATCAGCTTCAATCCAGAGATACAAGTATGATTCAACATACATAAACCAATAAATTTAAACCGCCACATAAATAGACCCAAGGATGTAAACTACATGGTCATCTCCTTAGATGCAGAAAAAGCCTTTGACAAAATCCAAATTCCTTCAGGATGAAAGTTCTAGAAAATTTGAGATACAAGAGACAAAATCTCCTAATGCTGATAAACATGTTTAGCAAAGTATCAAGACATAAAAGTGACACACAAAAACAGTAGCCTTCCTATATGCCAATAACAAACATAGAAAGAAATCAGGGGAAAAAATCCCACTCATAACAGTCTCAAAAATATCTCGGAATAAATCTCACAAAGGAAATGAAAAACCCATTTAATGAGAACTGTAAGACACTGAAGAAAAAAGCTGAAGAAATATCAGAACATGGAAAGAATTGTTATGCTCCAGGGTTGGAAGGATTAACATTGTAAAAATGGTTATTTTACCAAAAAACATCCTACAGAGATTCAGTGCAATTCCCATCAAATTTCCAATACAATTCTTAGCATAAATTGAAAAAAATCTCAAAATTCATATGGAAGCAAATGATATTCAAAATAGGAAAAAAAATCCCAAAAAACAAAACAAACAAACAAGCAAACCATAAACAGTAATTGGAAGGATAGTTTGAAACAATTAAGCAATCTTGTTTCCTCAGTCTTTCCCTTTGGCTCATATGAGTCCTGACATTATACACAGGTTTCTATATCTTCCAGGGTCTAATGGTTCTCAAAGGAATTTGATTAAAATTTTACCCAAATTAATTAATTGTAGATGTAGTTTTTCTGTCTCCGGGGATGTGCCTATTATGTTTCCCTCCAGGACAAACTCTTCTAGCATTCTATTCACAAACACACGTAATGTATCTGTTCCTTTTGCAAAAAGGTTGTTTTTTTCATTTTTTGTCTTTTTAATCTGCATTGCTGAACAATATTAGAAAAGTTAGGCAGTCAATGGCATATACTGTTAAATATTTCTCATTTTTAAAGATCAGACTTATGATTGAGAAGTGGGTAGTCTTTCACAAGTGGGGTCTAGATAAAATGTTTACATTTTAATAAGGGAATGGCTGTATAGAAGTAATGAATTTGACCAAAATTATTTTTTAAAATGAAACGTTTACCTACTTAAATCACTGTTTTTTAATTAAATTTCAGATAATCAGAAAACTAGGTTTAAACTATGCTCAGACTAACTTAAAAGTGAGTATATTTTTCCTTTGTCAACAATGTAACTTGTATTTCCTAAATGATAACTCTTTATGATAAGTCTTTTTGATATACATTGTGATGCCTTAAAAAAATTTCCAACCTTTTTTCTGCCTATGTCTTCCCTAAATCTGACAACTGTGTTCAGAAATGTAGAACACCAGCCATGGAAAGGAATCAAACACATTTTCTCAGGTAAAGCTCAGCGATATTACTATTATAGCCCTAAAGGGCAGAGATACAGCAAAACATGCCACTGCCGTCTGCATCCTCCTTGCATTTCGTTAACTCGGGTTCCTTTCATGGTTTACCTAAGAATCACTAAGCTGGAAGTTTTGTTTCTTAGAACTGGTGTCAGAGTAGCGTACTTATGCGATCCCAGAAAGTATCTTTCTGAGGTTGGGTACCTGAGTCATGGAAGTTCTAGAGTTCTCAATATGAAAACTCATTTTATTGGCACATGTTACTAATGGTGTAAAAATCTGTTAAACTGTTTGGTTTGGAAGACTTGGTGCATGGAGGCAGATCTGAGCTCAGAGAGCTAAAACAAACTACAGAATGATATTGGTGCCAGTTTTAATAGGTTGCAGAGTTATTATTCAGTTATGAATTTTATTCTTTCATGTATCAAATATAAGTTATGTCTGTTTTGAGCATTGGAACACTGAATATGATGAAGGGGAATACAAATGGGAATGCTACTCTATTTGCAGACACCAACATGTGACCTTGGGCTTGTGCATAGAACCTAGTAGAATGACTATTGTGCATAGAGTGAAGAATATATTGATATTTTCCACAATAATTACAATTATATTTTATGCAACCTTACTATGTTATTCTTATATTTGTTATCTTCCTTATAGTATATTTCCTTTTCTTGTCACACTTTTTTAAAAATAAGAAATTTATCAGCATATTCTTTTCAATGCAGAGTTTGAGAAAGCTGTCATGTAATAGCATACTGGCATATTTAGCTTGAACACTTTGGCCTTGCTCATTAATACATGCTGATGTTGTGTTTGTGCTAGTTTTAAAGAGTAGCCAATAGGATGATTTTATATGATGATAAAAAATGAAGGATTTCAATCAGTTTCCCTCCACAGAGAGTTTTTCTGTTTAAGGTTTCCTATGAACTTGGGAACTTAATCATTTAGGGTGCTGGATGTAGTTCTGCACTCCTGTAAGCCCAGCATAAGGGAGTCTGAGAGAGGATCATCACAAGTTTGAGGTTAACCTGGGCTGCACAATAAGTTCTGAGTACAGAACCAACTCAGCCAGACTCTGTCATAGAAAACCCAAGAGTTGTTATGAGTATAACGCCACATGCCTAGACTCTTAGATGGGACTGAGGCAAGAGGCTAAAGAATAGGTCAGTATGGGCTATTGAATGAACAAAAAAGATTGGAATTGACTCAAAATAAGCTTTCTAGTGATAATTATAAATTGTAAATTATGGTCATATGGTTTTGATATTGAAATATATTCATTTGATAATTTGTTTAATCTTTCTCAAAAACAATGAAACCAATTAACTCTTTCCTTCCCAAGACACAAAATGAATTTTCAACTCTGATGGATAGCTATTTTGCCATTTCTCAAGGCATTATAGTACAGGTTTTGTTTATGTAGAGTAAGGACATTACATACATATTTAAAATCATATCATGAGTTGACATTATTCCTTTTATCCACAGATCTACCCAAATTCAGAGCTTAGCCATGCCAAATAAGACATCTATCACAGAATTTATTCTTCTGGGACTTACAGATGACCCAGAGTTACAAATTGTGATATTTTCTTTTTTGCTGGTCACATACCTACTGAGTGTAAGTGGAAACATGACCATCATCACATTGACTCTGTCAAATGTTCACTTGAAAATTCCCATGTATTTCTTTCTCAGGAATTTCTCTTTCTTAGAAATCTCTTTTACAACAGTCTGCATTCCAAGATTTCTGATCAGCATTGCTACAGGGAACACAGCTATTTCCTACAATGCTTGCATGGCCCAAGTGTTTTTTTTGATCCTTCTGGGAGCAACAGAATTTTTTCTACTGGCTGCAATGTCCTATGATCGTTATGTGGCCATCTGCAAACCTCTGCACTACACAACTATCATTAGTAGCAAAGTCTGCAATCAACTTGTAATTGCCTCCTGGTCAGCTGGTTTCCTCATCGTTTTTCCCCCAGTGATCATGGGCCTTCAGTTGGAATTCTGTGACTCTAACATCATCGATCACTTCACCTGTGACTCTTCTCCCATGCTGCAGATTGCTTGCACAGATACAAAGGTTTTAGAGCTGATGGCATTTTTCTTAGCAGTATTCACTCTCATAGTAACTTTGGCCTTGGTGGTTCTCTCCTACACGCTCATCCTTAGAACAATTCTGAAGATACCCTCTGCACAGCAAAGGAAAAAGGCCTTTTCCACTTGTTCCTCCCACATGATTGTGGTTTCCATTTCATATGGAAGCTGCATTTTTATGTATGTAAAAACATCTGCTAAAGAAGGTGTGGCACTAAGTAAAGGGGTGGCTGTGCTCAACACCTCTGTAGCTCCCATGCTGAATCCCTTCATTTACACCCTAAGGAACCAGCAGGTCAAGCAGGCATTCAAGGACTTCACCAAAAAAGTACTACCATCAAAGGAGGGCTGATTTTTCTGAAATCTGTAACTGAGAAAGCTTCTTTCTAGGTAATAGGCATATACGAAGGAATAAAGCACACAGATCGTGCTCTTACAGATCTTGCTTCTAGTAGCTAGGAAAGTGCCAACCTAATAGGGAAGTAAATTAACTAAAACTTCAGAGCAACAAATGCTCCAAAAAAAAATGGAAACATAGCATAGGAAGGGTGGTGAATGGAGGTCAAACTAAACAACCTGCCTAAATAATGTGCAGTCATTTAAAAGCTCTCTCACAAAAGACCTTCTGCAATCAAATGTATTATCTAATATTCTTTTTGTTTTCCTTTAATTTTCTCACCTAGTAACTTGAGCTGTGAGTATATTGCCTGATGCTTTGCTTAGAAGCTGGGAAATAATAATTAGTGAAAGGAAATGCGTTTGTTTGAAGTTTGGGCTTGAACTGGGAAGAAAAATATTCTCAGTTTATCTCTATTTTACCTGTAGAAATGTTACAATTTCTTGTGAAGAGGAAACAAAATCCAGGGGGAAAAACAGTTTTTGTGCTAGGCTACCAGGAATACTGGTGGAAAGCCTTTCTTCAGAGAGAGTTACTTTTTTGGGAGAGGAGATTGCACTATTTTTTAAATTCTTCATTATAGGATTTCCTAAAACTTTTCCTCGTTTGGGATCTAAATTAGCTTTTACTTAGGAAACAAAAGTTAGGATATAAAAATCTAAAGTTTTAGATATGGTACAAATTTAGAAGACAGTATTAACAACCATAGATAGACTAATTCTTCTGATGTAAATGTGTGTCTCATGAATGTGATAGTTCTATTTAACCAGAGATATAAAGTACTCATTTAACTAAAATAGATATTTAGATGAGTCTTGACAGTAGGGTTTAGGTTTCTAAGTAGTCAAAAGTCTGATAGCACTAAGAGAAAACACAAATAATAATTCTAACAAAACACCAAATCTTTATCCCATAAAAACTAGCACTTTTAAATTTTTTCTGAGTAGATCTTTATTGTAAAAGAGTATAGTTGTTTTATACAAAATAGGAAATTCTTTGAATAAATTGTTGGTTATACACAACACAGTTAAAATTTTTTCTTTCTCACACCTTGTAAGCCTCTGCAACTGTGCAAATTACTACAACTTGTTTAGATTTTTAGGTACAAAACAATTCCACAAATTACTATAAGACGCTGTTATCTTTTTTTAAGTTCAATGATTATTTTTTTAATAATTTAATTTAATTTTACATATCAGCCACGTATTCCCCTGTCCTCTCCCCCCCACCTTCCCCGCAGCCCACCCCCCCCATTCCCATCTCCTCCAGGGCAAAGACTCCCCTGGGGATTCAGCTCAACCTGGTAGATTCAGTCCAGGCAGGTCCAGTCCCCTCCTCCCAGGCTGAGCAAAGTGTCCCTGCATAAGCCCCAGGTTCCAAACAGCCAGCTCATGCACTAAGTACAGGTCCCAGTCCCACTGCCTGGGTACCTCCCAAACAGTTCAAGCTAATCAACTGTCTCACTTATCCAGAGGGCCTGATCCAGTTGGGGGCTCCTCAGCTACTGGTTCATAGTTCATGTGTTTCCATTCGTTTGGCTATTTGTCCCTGTGCTTTTTTCAATCTTGGTCTCAACAATTCTTACTCATACAAACCCTCCTCTTTCTCGCCAATTGAACTCCTGGAGTTCCACCTGGGGCCTGGCCATGGATCTCTGCATCTGCTTCCATCAGTCATTGGATGAGATTTCTAGCATGACAGTTAGAGTGTTTGGTCATCCTATCACCAGAGTAGGTCAGTTCGGGCTGTCTCTCAACCATTGCCAGTTCGAGACCAGACTGGGCTACACAATTTTTAGGGCAAGGGTCGAGGGAAAGAGAGCTTAGGAGAGCGGGAGATCCCAGCTGGATCAAGAACAGAGAAGGAGAACAAGGAATAAGAGACCATGATAAATGAAGACCACATGGGAATAGGAAGAAGCAAAGTGCTAGAGAGGTCCCCAGAAATCCACAAAGATACCTCCACAAAAGACGCTGTTATCTTAAAAATCATAAAACATACATATGCTAACAGTAACTTTTATAGTTTATCTTTTATTTCTTTTCAAAATATTGGGATAATTAAAATAAAATTAGTTTTCTTGAGTTTAATAAATTCAATAATGAAATCTTAAACTGTACTTAATTATAAAACATTTAGAATTTGTGTAAACTTAATGTGTAGTAATATAAGCCTCATCTTAAATTTTAAAATATTCATTTACTATGTACATGTGTACCCACCCACCACCTCAACATATACACTGTACATATTTTAAAGGATACTACACTGGGTGTGAAAAGTCTATGTTTCTGCTTTTTAAGTCAACTTAACCAATGTCATTTTTTGTCATTCAAAAAACAGTGTGCAAAACAGATCTGAAAATCATAAAACAGTGCATAGAATTTTCTAATGACAATTTCATCATGTCACATATTTCAGTCTCATTGACATATCTGTATCATACTTATATTTAGGTAAATATGTATTATTATACTGCATATATTATACATTTTTCCATTTTATATATAAAAGCATAAATACTGAGTCCAAGTGAGGCTGGCGAGCACAGGGAATGACTTATGAACCTGGCCTTTTTCCAAACATTAGGCTTGGGCTAGTTATACACCTCTATTCTCATAATGCACTTGGTTGCCTGATACCCTGAGGTGCGCATTCTAAGCACATACCTAGCAACCTACCTGTTGGCAGCTGAGGAACCCCAACTTCATAACTCTGCTTGTATACCTGCTTTACACAACTAAAATGCCCTAAAACCCAGAAAAATGGGATGATTTGGCCAGAATAGGCTTTGGAAGCTTGAGCAATAAGGCAAACCATGTTCTCTCAAAGTCCTTTTAAGTGAATTTTAGGGAGTATCACCTATATCATATTATACTTATCTATAATTGGGTGTGCATATTATTAAAGTCAGATGAATTGTGGAAAAGGACTTTCACAGTGTGCAAAGAGCTTATGTAATACAATCACAATAGAGAATCACCCCTAAGCAGCAGACTTCTTCTCTTGAACCCCAAAAGGGAGCCTCAAACAATAATCAGGGTGCTTAGGTCAATCTTGACAATGTATTCCCTTAAAGTCTAACTATCACTCTGCTATGAGAAATGTTCCCTTGATTCTTTACCATCTATGTGAGCCTTTCTTTCAATCCCTTCAATAAGAGCCCAAGAACCTAAAATAACAGGCCATGGTCCCAACCACCAGTAACACAACAATTCAATGAACACAGAAAATTTAAATTTAATATTTAATTTTCTAAACAGGACTTCACCTATATGAACAATTGTGCAGGCATTCATAATCAGGTTGGATATACATAGAAAACCAGACATTAAGATATGTAACTTTATACAACTGAAATGTTTAGATGCCACACTCAAAGAACCACAGTGCCAAGAGGCACTTGGTGAATTAATGTTGATCACTGATGTGGTTTATACTGCTCTTCAACTTAATAGAATCTAGAATCACCTTGGACACAAATCCCTGAACATTTTTGAGGAATTGTCCAAATTAGGTTAACTGAAGTATGGTGATAAATTTTAAATATGGGTGGTACTGTAAGGTTTCTGTACCCCTGATATTAAGTCTCTCTGCAGATGCAGTAAGCAGAATTAAGAGTAAAAGACCAAGTTTATTGGGTAGAATGTTCCACAGTGATTTTCCTGACCCCCAGAGATGAGACCAGGAGAGGAGACTGGAACAAACCATGCGCCCATTGTCTAGGACGCAGCTTAAATACTTGAGTACCTTCTGAGTCTGGGTTACATCAAAAAGACAAACATGGTATGTACTCACTCATAAGTGGATACTAGATGTAAAGCAAAGGATAACTAGACTGCAACTCACAGCTCCAGGGAGGCTAGCTAGTAAGGAGGACCCTAGGAAAGACACAGGGATTGCCCAGCGACAGAGAAATGGATGAGATCTACATGAGCAAACTGGGGGTGAGGAGGGGTAATGGAGGGCAAGGTTTGGGGAAAAGAGAGCTTAGGGGAGTGGAAGGTTCTAGCTAGATCAGAAACAGAGTGGGAGAACAAGGAAAGAGATACCCTGATAAATGAAGACACGATGGGAATAGGGAGAAGCAGAGTGCTAGAGAGGTCCCCAGGAATCCACATAGATGACTCCACTATAGACTACTGGCAATGGTCAAGAGGGTGCCTGAGCTGACCTACTCTGGTAATTGGATGGCCTAAGACCCTAATTGTCATCATATAACCCTCATCCAGTGACTGATGGAAGCAGATGCAGAGATTCACTGCCGGGTCTCAGGCGGTGCTTCAGGAGTCCAATCGGTGAGAGGAGAGATTCTATGAGGAAAAGATATTGAGACCATGATTGGAGAAAGCACAGACAGAACTAGCCAAACTACTGGAAACACATGAACTGTGAACCAATAGATGAGGAGCCCCCGTGGTACTGAACTAGGCCCTCTGGATAAGTGAGACAGTTGTTTCTCTTGAACTGTTTAGGGGCCTCCCAGGCAGTGAGACCAGGACATGTGGCTAGTGTATGAGCTGGCTTTTTGGAACCTCGTGCCTATGGTGAGACACTTTGCTCAGCCTTGGTACAGGGAGGAGAGGCTTGGACCTGCCTCAGCTGAATGTACCAGGCTCTACTGACTCCCCAGGGGAGACCTAGCCTTGGAGGGAATGGGGGGTGGGTTGCGGGGGAGGTTAGGCGGTGGGAGGAGGGAGGACGGGGGAATCCATGGTTGATATATAAAATGAATAGAAAATCTTTTATTAAAAAAATCACAAAGACAACACAATAATATACAGTATCCAGGCACTCTGTGTTTTCCATCTTTCTGTGGCTTTTTTTTTTAAAATTACACTATTTCTTTTTTAAGGACTTCTCTACCCTTCTTCTTTTCTCTCACAAGCCTATGTATATTTTTACACACACTGTGACCTGTTTAGAGGTTTTTTCCATCTGAATCTGTTTTATTATGTATCTGTAATCCTTTTCTGACAAGGAGAATTTTAAACTGTTAAGCTATGTGGCTAGGACAAAAGCAGCAGCAGCCCTGGCTGCTGGCTCCACTTTTCAACAAGGTGCAGGTACCAAGGGGTCACACTTACCTCCCCAATTCTGGGTAGCAGTATTAGGTAGTATACTTGTGTTTTTAAGTCCAAGGCTGTGCTCACAAGCCCACAGGCAGCAGCCATGACCAGTTGATATGTCTCTATACAGCAGCCAGTAATAAGAGACAAGAACTAGGAAGCTATTATTAGTTCCATTTTAGGATCTCTTTTTAAATTCTGTCATGTTTTTGGTAGAAACTTGCCCCTTGTTAGAACACCAGATGAAAGATGAAGCAGTAATATCTATAAGGCTCATTCAAATGATGCTTGGAAGTGAATGATCCTAAAAACATACTCTGCAATGTAGTTACAAAGCTTAGAAAACTATGTTTCTTTATAGTTTTTATGAACAGTTCTCAAGAAAAGAGCATTTTCCAAACACAACAGGCAGATGCCCATATATATCCACAGAAGCTATGATATTATATCCAATACCCATCTCCAAATAGATCAAGCCAGAAAATGTCTTAGCATTGAGTAGGGTAAGTAGCACAAAGTCTAATACCTAGACAAGAGTTTATGCACAATTAGTAGCTGTGATAGTGTCTTTGTTAGGTTTTCTATGTTAAGAGACACATGACCATGAAAACTCTTATAAAGAAAAACATTTAGTTGGCTTACAGTTTCGGAGGTTTAGTCCATTTTCATCATGGTGGGACATGTAGTGTGCAGACAGACATGGTGCTGGAGAAGGAGCTAAGAATTCTTGATCCACAGGCAACAGGAAGTGAAACTTCTACCACACTGAATGTACCTTGAACAAAGGAGACCTCAAAGCCCACTCTCTAGTGACACACTTCTTCCAACAGGACCACTCAATACCTATTCCAACAAAGCCACATCGCCTAATAGTCCTAATAGTGCCACTTCCTTTGGGGACCATATTCTTTCAAACCACCACATTCCACACTCTGGCTACCAAAGGCTTGTAGCCATATCGTAATGCAAAAATGCATTCAGACCTGAAAGCCCACACCTCAGTGACATACTTCCTTGTACAAGCCCACATCCTAATAGTACACTCCCTTTGGGGACCATTTTCTTTCAAACCATCACATAGAGAGAAAGTCAGTTTTCTTCAGTAGAGTGACACTGGGTATATCACTTACTCTCCTGGGCAGGCCTATTTACTGTCAACAGAAATTGGACTCTTTTTGTTTCCGGTGTGTGGTTTTGTTTTGTGCTTAAGAGAGGAAAAGAAGATGGAATTGGGTTGTTAGGAAGGGGGATGGTCTGGGAAGAGTTGGGGAAAGGTAAGGAATATGATCAATATATATCATCTGATATTCTCAAAGTAGAAAAAGCATTTAAGGGCTCAGTTTCTACTTACTTTTATTCTCTTTTCCATAGAATGAGATTGTCAGCATGTACATGAGGAAAATAGCTTTGAAAAAATGATCTTCTATGTGTATGGCCACTTTTTAAAGATTTGTTTTATTTTTTATTATGTGTCTGTTTGTGGGTGTATGTATGTGTGTGCAAGTGCCTAGGGTGTTCATAGGCATCAAAGCTGGAGTCACAGGCAGTTGTGAGATGCCAGACATGGGTGCTGATAACAGAATTCTGGTCTTTGCTACATATCCATGATAAATAAAGAGATCATAAGAGGCTGACATATCTGGTCTGGAGAAGATCACCTCTTGAAATAAAGCACACAATCAAAGTTGCCAGAAATAAGTCAGTGCCTTTATTTTTACATACAATTTCAGCGTCATATAAATGAAATGATATCAGGAGTAAGTAGTTCAGGAAGTCATAGGGTACAAACCCAAGGTTTATAGAAATCCATTTAACATGGGAATAAATATCTAAGTGTACATCTGCTGGTGCTAAAACAAACAGTTCAAACATGCATTGTTCATCTTTCAAGTTTTCAAATAACAAATGTAAGTAGTACACACTATTTGGTGGACATGAAAATATAAAAAATAATATGAAATCCTTGAGAACTCCAGAGATTAACAAATAACATTATATTGTGTGTAAACCAAAAAGCATAGGTAAAGATAATATAATTAAAAATACAGGGCTGTCGTCAATGCTTAGTTGGATAAAGGGTTTCCCGTGTAAGCATGAGGACATGAGTCCAACCCCCAGAACCTATGGAAAATGCCCTGCATGATTATGTGTGCTTGCAATCTGGTTATCTAGGATGAAGAGACAGGTGAATTCCCTGGGATTCACTGACTGTTAATCATATCTGAGGCAAGTCAATGAGCTCTGGGTTTGGAGAGAGACACTGACGCCAAAATAATTGGATTCATTAAGCATAAGAGGGCAGTGATGGCTCTGCATATAAAGCTTTTCATTAAACTTGATGATGTGAGTTCAATTCCCAGAACCCTTATGGTGGAGGAGAGAGCTGACTTATAAAGTGATTTCACGCAAGTCCATATTCTGAGAGTGTGCACATAGCAGCACATTCACACAAATATACACTAAAGGAAATGCAAAAAATGCATAGTAAAATTTTGTGTTTATGGGATAGGACCATGTCCATGATAGTGTGTGAAATTATGGAAAACAGTTTTTAGGCTAGACCAATGAACAGAAAACCATAATATAACTGATAACTTGAATAGGTATTTTAACCAAGATATGAAACGTTCCAATTGAATTCTCAGTACTGTGTAGGCAGATTACTCAATAGGTTTTAATGTCTGATTTAAACATTAGATATATAATCCATTCACTTATAGTGTAAATGGTTGCAAAAATGATTCACTTAGCAATAGTCTACAGTCTCCATAAAATATACAGGGGTCCCTGTTCTAAACACAATCCCATAACATGACTTAATAGTATGAAAAGCTAAGTAGGTCAAGATAAGAAACACAAAACCATCTGATTTGGGGGGAATTGGTGATCTAATGTATCATGTTCTCTTTGAAAAATGTCAGATCAGAAAAAAACTTGAAGGATCTCAAAATATATTATTTACCATAAATTCTCAATTAAAAATAGAACAAATTCATCTTTACTTAATGTGTGTGTAAAAGTAACTATGACAAACTGTGGGAAAATATATTGAACAAAACATGGTGATCCTGCCTATGATCCCAGCACTTGGGTGGTGAGTGTAAGGAGATAAGCAGTTCAATCGTTGACTACAGAGCAGGTTCAAGGCCCGCTGTATTTTCTCAGTAAAACTCTACTACAGTTTTACTTCCATGTTTTAAACTGATTTCTCCTTGTGTTGAGAACAACACATGTTTTGTGTCACTATGTCATAATTATCCTCCACCCTCAAAATGGAGTCAAAGGCTGCTTATGAAATGGGGTCTCGGGGCAAGGCCCAGCCTAAATATATCCACTACTTACAGAATATGGAGTAACACAGAGTAGGATGCAGCCTAATTTCAACACTGTCCTATGAAAGTCAGTGTGAGAAGGTAATTGGTTTTCTTGTTAGATCTTATTCTTTCACAAACGCTTTGCTAACTCCTTGCAGATAAGTTCTGCAATCACCTGGGATGTAGGTCACATAATCAACCAATTAAATGTGATTGCTAGAAGTAATCTTTTACTTGTATACATTAGTGTCTTATTATTATTCATCCCAGAAGTCATTATGCATTTCCACACTTTGTAGAATATTTTTGAAGTTATGTGTTGCACATAGTATAAATGCTGTTAATTTTTTCCCTGGGGAAACATATTAGTAACATCCCTTTGGGAAATACTGGGATAATTTGAATATTTTTATAGCAATAAAACTCCCATCTAGAGATGTGTTGTTAAAATATTGTAAGGAATATGTCAGGATCCTAGATGTTGGATGATATTAGAAAACACATGAAAAAGATGTTTCACTTCATGTTTCCATATTAAATATCAGGCGTGCTGTGAGGAGTCGAGCTTTGTGGGAGGAGAGACATAAACAGTGATTTCTCTTTTGTGCTACAGGACTATGGTATAGATTTTGGTTTAAGGGAGCTAAGCATATTACTCTTTGTTTGACCTTTCACTTTAACTACCAATACTTTAAACTGGTATTTCAATTATTTCTGTACTATGTTTTATCTTTATTTACTGTCTTCTCATGCAGTTCTTTTTATACCTGTTTCATATATGTAACTGATACATATTTCAATTTAATTAATATATATATATATATATATATTAGTTAACTTGAAAAATTTACAACTTAAATATATATGAAATGAAAAATTAAGGTGGATTTTTTAAAGGGGTATATTATTTAACTTTTTAAAATACAAAAACCATAATGACATTTGTTGATTTTATTGTTTTGTTGAGACAATATTAATAGAATTATATTATTTACTATTTTTAGTTTGATGTTTATACTATTCTTGTAGATAATAGAATAAGTTGACCAATGGTTTCCACAATTTGTTTAATAGAAAAGATAACACAGGAAAAGCATAATGATGCCAATAATGAAATTAGTACATTTTACAAAATAGTAAAAGTGATAGATAGTGACAGAATAAAAATATAGAATAGATTGACTTTAAACATAAAAATGTATCTTCAAAGATATAATTGAAATTTAGATAACATCACACATACAAAACATACACACACACAGAGTGAGATATAAATGTATATATGTATATATATATATATATATATATATATATATATATATATAGAGAGAGAGAGAGAGAGAGATTTATGCTTGTCTTGTGGCTCATGTTCTTGTCTCCTTGTTTTCTGTGTTGATTTTATTAGATTTACTGTAGACTGACCATCAGGGATGAGAAACAGAACATCAGTGACATACTTCATCCTCCTGGGTCTGACAGATGATCCTGAGCTTCAGGTTGTGATTTTCTTTTTTCTGTTTCTCACATACGTGCTGAGCATTACTGGAAATTTAACCATCATCATACTCACTCTGCTAGATTCTCATCTGAAGACCCCCATGTATTTCTTCCTCAGAAATTTCTCCTTCTTGGAAATTTCATTTACTTCTGTCTGTAACCCTAGGTTTTTGGTCAGCATCCTAACTGGAGACAAATCAATCTCCTATAATGCTTGTGTTGCTCAACTATTTTTCTTCATTTTCCTTGGCTCAACAGAGTTTTTCCTTCTGGCATCTATGTCCTATGATCGCTATGTGGCTATCTGCAAGCCGCTCCACTATACAACCATCATCAGTAAAAAGATCTGCTACCAGCTCATCATCAGCTCCTGGCTGGCTGGTTTCTTGGTAATTTTTCCACCATTGGCCATGGGCTTAGAGCTAGATTTCTGTGACTCCAACATTATTGACCACTTTACATGTGACTCTGCCCCTTTGCTCCAAATCTCCTGCACAGACACACGCACTCTAGAGCTCATGAGTTTTATATTGGCTTTGATCACGCTTATGACTACGCTGATGCTGATAATTGTCTCTTACATCTATATACTCATAACTATTTTGAAATTTCCTTCAAGCAAACAAAGGAAAAAGGCTTTCTCAACCTGTTCCTCACACATGATTGTTATCTCCATATCCTATGGAAGCTGCATCTTCATGTATGTAAAAACATCTGCCAAGGCTGGAGTTGCCTTGACAAAGGGTGTGGCTATACTCAACACCTCTGTTGCTCCCATGCTGAATCCTTTTATTTACTCGTTAAGGAACCAGCAGGTGAAACAAGCATTTAAGGATCTTGTGAGAAAGGTATTTGCCTCAAAAACGCTGATGTGATAGAGATTACAAATGAAACACGGGACAACTTCAACCATAAAACTAATGAACATGTCCTTGTTTTAGTTCATCTCAGAAACATAAGTGTATGCTATTCAATTTTTTTTTTTTTTTTTTTGGTTTTTCGAGACAGGGTTTCTCTGTGTAGCTTTGCGCCTTTCCTGGATCTCGCTCTGTAGACCAGGCTGGCCTCCAACTCACAGAGATCCGCCTGCCTCTGCCTCCCGAGTGCTGGGATTAAAGGCGTGCATCACCACCGCCCGGCATGTATGCTATTCTTAATGCACTTACTGTACTCATGTTAAAATAACTTAATGAATTTATGAGCACGACCATTATGCTATGGTTTCTAACTTTATATGATAAAATTAGAAATGAAGTAATTTTTAATTATAGCTTATATATTTCAAGTAATACATATATTCATTACATGCATATTTTTGGAAAGATTAAGACATTGAACCTCCTTGTTAATTCATGTATATGTTACACAAATACATACACATATAGTTTTACATGTATGTTTATGTGTCTGCACTTCTATATACATGTATACCATGACTTTTTACTTTGATCGTGTTAGAGAATGAATTTATTGTATTTTTATATCTGTTGCTATCATTTCTTAAGTGAGACATATAGAACATTTAGTAATATGATATGGGAATAATCTATAAGAAGCACATTGGAACTATAAAGTTCTCAAAAAACAAAAATAATTGAAAAAGAAAAATAATAATATGCTAAAAGGAAAAGGGAGATATTCATTTTGTACTGAACATGAAACTTAATTTACAACTTACTTAATGTTCCAAAATAGAATTCTATCTATGGTGATGAGAGCAAATCACCAGAAAAATATTTATTTTTTTCAGGTTAATGTTTGTAGAATATTATTGTATTTGTTGTGGTTCTAATTATTATTTATAGTGGTTTAATTAATAACAAAAAGCAAAATACATCTTTAAGAATAATTCCATTGATTATTATTCTCACAGGGAAGAAAGCAGGAAGTGAAGGCATGTGAATCTATTTTAATTAAATACATTAGAAAAAAGAGTAATTTCCTGTTTATCAATTTTTTCCAATTACAGTTATTACTCTAATAAATGGGCAATAACATATTTTTTTTCTGAACACCAAAAGAGACATCTACATCAGCTGGAGCAATACCAGGTAGTTTATGGGAATTATTCTATCCTTTACCTGCTGAAAAAGAGATGTCCATTTAATCCTCTTCTTAAGACCCCCCCACCACCACAGGTGGCAGCCGTCTAAAAGCCATGCCAGCTCTCATGGCTGAGAACTCATAACCTCCATCCTACCAGCACATTACAAAGGCTGGGATTATGAACATAATGACATACCCAACAAGTTTATTTATTATATCCCTGCCACAGAATCCAAGACTTTGCTCATGCTGGGTGAGTGTTCCACTACTGAGCTACACCCTTAGACTATACGCAAACAACACACACACACACACACACACACACACACACACACACACACACACACACACAACCTGGATATCCAGGGCTCTCATTGCTAGTTTTTTAATTTCTCACTTACATCAGCACCCAGATGGTTCAGAATAATCACTGAGTTTAAATATTAGTAACAGTAGCATCAGGATTTTATGTGCCCTAGGCATGAAACAGCTTTGGCCACCAAGCCAGGCATCAAGCTAGGATGAACAAAGGGCTGTCATCTGCTCTGCCCCTGACTGATGTAAGAACACCACCACCACCAAGGTGTCTTTTTGCCCATTGCCAAGGGTTCAATACATATTTTTATAAGGACATTTCTTAAAGGAGGGACCAACCTGTGTCTCTGGACAACTCCTCTCTGGAAGCTTCTCACACCAAAGGGAGTGACAGGTCATCTGTATCTGAACTCTGTCCTTGATGGAGTCATCTGTGTCTGAACTGTGACCTTGATGGAGTCATCTGTGTCTGAACTGTGACCTTGATGGAGTCATCTGTGTCTGGACTGTGTCCTTGATGGAGTCATCTGTGTCTGAACTGTGATCTTGATATAGTCATCTGTGTCTGAACTGTGTCCTTGATGGAGGCATCTATGTCTGTTTGTTTGGTTTTTCTGTTTGTTTGTTTTTTGAGACAGGGTTTCTCTGTGTAGTTTTGGTGCCTTTCCTGGATCTCACTCTGTAGACCAGGCTGGCCTCGAACTCACAAAGATCCGCCTGCCTCTGCCTCCTGAGTGCTGGGATTAAAGGCGTGCACCACCACCGCCTGGCGAGACATCTGTGTCTGAACTGCGTCCTTGATGGAGTCATCTATTTCTAAACTGTGTCCTTGCTAATTTTCTTGTCTTCATTTCAGATGTCCCAGTCTAATTTTGACAAGATTTGTGCATTGCATTATATAAAAAATATTGTTTACCAAATAAACATTGAAAATAGACATCAATGAAGACAAATACAATCTGAATGATTGAAAATATAATAAAGACATGGAAGATCTACAGATTCCTGCTTAGCTGAGGAGGTGAGGACAGGGGCTTCTGTGCACCAGGACTCGTTGTGCATTGCACTTGCAGCTTCTCTTGTTTCCTGTTTTTTATTTTTTTAATTTTGTCTTTAGGTTACAATAAATTACATTTCTCTCTTCTCTTTCCTATCTCCTAAACCTTCCATGTACCCGGCTCCATCCTTATTCAAGTTTTTGTCTCTCTTTTCACTATTTATTGCATGCACTGATATGTAAATACATACATATATATTTGTGTCCATTTTGTATATACAAATAACCAGCTCAATCCATACAATGTTACTTGTATGTTTATTTTCAAGGATGACCATTTGCCACTAGACAGCTAATTGTTGTCTGTGTCATCTGTGTCTGACTGTGTCCTCGATGGAGTCATCTGTGTATGAACTGTGTCCTTCCCTGGAAATTACCACCTTTTCTGTGTCCAGCTTTCCTCAATTGCTTATAGTTCTTTGTGTCAGGCTGAAGCCTCCTTGTTTTTCCCCATCCACTTTGACATGTTTCTTGGTGTCATCTTTGTTGAGTTCATTTGGGCAATCACGTTGGTCGACTTCATGCGCTAAGCTTCTGGATCTCACAGCAAACTACCTGATCCTCTGGCTCCTACAATCTTCCTACCAACTCTTTCAAAAGGCATCCTGAGACTTAGGTATGGGAGATTCTTGTACATGGCTCCATTTGGGCTGGGTTCCTTCCTGTTTTTATTGCACAATAATTTCATATCTGCTACTTTTCTTCCATCATGCATAAAAGAGGTAATCTGTTATAAATAGATAATTCCATACAGACTGCAGTGCTCATAATTTTAAATTGTTCACAATTTTTAACAGCTGTATTGAGGCATAATTGATATATAAGATAGTCCACATAGTTAAAAATGTAATTTCATATGGTTTGCTGTATGTACACATCCATGCAAACATTAGCACAGTCAAGGTAATAAACGGTTACTGCCACAAAGTTTCTTCTTCCATTTAGTTTCATTAGTTTTTTTAAAAAAATTCATTTATATGCTTAGCAATAAATCTACTCTCCTCAAAAAATTAAATGTACAACATAATGGTGTCAACTATAAGTGCAGTGTTATACAGTATATCACTGTAGAAGTGATTCATCTGTCATAATTGAAAATTTAAATAGCAGATGCATATTCTACCAACTCTCCATCCATGCACAGCAACATTTATTGTATGTTTATGGAGAAATGCAGTGTTATTCTAGAGCTAGCCTACTTGATTTTGTATAGTGTCTTCCAAGTTCATCTTTGTCATATCATATGGCAATTTTTTTCTTAGTGTTTTATGCTGAATAATATCCAAAAATGAAAAATAATATCCAATATATATGTGACACATTTTATTTATCTACTAACCTCTCAATGGATATTAAAGCTGTTTGTACATCTTGATTCTTGTGAAGGATGATGTAATGTGCACCCAGTTATGACTTGAGGATCCTGATGTGAATTCTGAATACATATCCAAAGATGTTATATCTATATCATTGATAGCTCTATTCTTAAAATGACTTTTGCACTCATTTATTTATTATTCATTAATTTATTCATTCATTCATGTGTATGTTTGAGTATGTGTATGTGTGTGTATTTATGTTGACACAACACAGGTTTGGGAGTCTGTGGACAATGTGGAGGAATCAGTTCTCTCCTCCCACCACTTGGGATAAGAGTGTCAGGCTTGGTGTCAAATACCCTTGCTTGATTGATTCACCTTCTCAACCTTACTTGGCACTGACTTTAGGTTTTCTGAGGAACACGCAAAATATTCTTTGTAAAATCTGCACCATATTAATATTCCCAATGGCACATACACACCTTTCAGTTTCTCCTCTGATACTTGACACCTTTACCTCTTTTGGGCGGGAAATGACATGGTCACCTATATCTCAATGCCTTTTGCTTTTTCTTGATAAAATTCTTTTCTAGCTATGTGTCCCAAGCATATGCCCCTTGCCTCAGACTCCTAATGCTAGGGTTACAGGTGCACTCCACTGCCCTCAGTTCCACATTATTTGGGAAAAATACTCATTCAGCACCTTTGCTTAGGTTTTACAAATGTATCCTTTTATCCTATTGAGTTGATGGGAGCTCCTCATGTACTTTTCATACTCACATCTCACCAAGGTTATGGTTTATGAAAATTTGCTTACATGCCACAGGCTGCCTTTGTTTCTACTGCCCACTTCTCTGTGCAGAAGCTTTTCTGATGTCCTCCTATTTCTCTACTTTGCTTCTGTCATCTGAGTTCTGTGTCATGGAAAAGGAAACACTGCTAAGGGTATCTTGCCATGAAGCTGGCCCCAAGGATTTTTTTTTTCTGGAAAGTTCCCTGCTTCAAGTCATATACACCTGTAGGCTTTCTGCATTTATTTTTGTGCATTGGGCACATTGATTCTGCAGTTTCATTCATTTGAATGTAAATGTAGATATACAGGTTTCACAGCTCTTATTGTCGAAGCCATCACTTCTTATTGATCCTTGGTGATCACCTGTCTGTTGGACTGTGGATGTGAGTCAGTGGTTAAGAACACTTACTGCTCTTGCAGAAGTCTGCTGTGGAATGTCATTCTCTATTCTGTGAATATGTGTTGCTCTGATTGGTTGAGAAATAAAATGCTGATTGGCCAGTAGCCAGACAGGAAGTATAGGTGGGGTGAGGAGAAGAGGAGAATTCTGGGAGGAGGAAGGGCTGAATCAGGAGTTGCCAGCCAAACACAGAGGAGGCAAGGTAACAAGGCAGAGCTGAGAAAAGGTACCAAGCCATGTGGCTAAACATAGATAAGAATTATGCCCACCCACTTGATTCCCCCATTCCAGCCTCACCATCCATGCATAATAACTATTCTATATTCTTTTCCTAATGAGATCTGTCTCTCATAATCCTTTACTCTATTCCCTATCTCTATGGTTCTGTGGATTATAGCTTGGTTAACATTGACTTAATATCCAACATTCACAGCATCCATAAGCAAATACATACCATATTTTTCTTTCTGGATCTGGGAGATCTCACTCAGGATGATTTTTTTCGAGTTCTAGCCATTCATCTGTGAATCTTATGATGTCACTTTTTTTTAATGGCTAAGTAATACCCTATTAGGTAATGTACCACATTTTCTTTATCTGTTCTTCTGTGGAGGGACATCTAGTTTGGTTCTCATTTCCGGCTATTATGAAAAGAGCATCAGTGAAGTTTTTGAACAAGTGTCCTTGTGGTAGTGTGAAGCATCTTATGGGTATATGCCAAAGACTGGAATAGTTGGATCTTGTGGTAGATTTCCATCTTCCTGAGGAAATGCCACACTGATTTCCATAGTGGATGTACAAGTTTGCACTCCCAAAAGTGTTGGATGAATGTTCCCCTTATTCCACATCTGTGCCAGCATTAGCTGTTTTATTGATCTTAGCCATTCTGAATGGGTTTAATATGAAATCTGAAAGTAGTTTTGATTTGCATTTTCCTGATGGCTAAGGACGTTGATCATTTCTTTAAATGTTTCTCAGCCATTTAGTGTCCCCTTTTGAAAATTCTGTTTAGATCTGTACCCCATGTTTAATTGTTTTTTCTTGATATCTAGTTATTTTTAAGTTCTTTAAATATGTTGGATATTAGCCCTTTATCAGATATCTAGTTTGTAAACATCTTTTTCATCTCTGTAGGGTTCACTTAGTACATAGGACATTGTCTTTTGCCTGGCAGAAGCTTTTCAATTTCATGTGGTCCCATTTATTAATTGTTTATCTTTGTGCCTCTGCTAGTGGTGTTCTGTTCAGAAAATCTCTTCCTGTGCCAATGAGTTCAAGGTTAGTCCCCACTTTCACTTTTTATCAGATTTAGAGTATCTGGTTTAAAGTTGAGGGTTTTGGTCCACTTGAAATAGAGTTTTGTGAATGGTGATAAATATGGATCTATTTGGATTCTTCTACATTCAGGCATCCAGTTTGACCAGAACCATGTATTGAAAATGCTATCCCTTTTTCCAGTGTGTATTTCTGGCTCCTTTATCAAAAAGCAGGTGTCCATAGGTGTGGATTTATATCTGGGTCTTTAAGTTGATTCTGTTGACCAACATGTCTGTTTTCCTCTCAATACCAGCCTGTTTTATTACTATATCTCTTTACAATTTGAGTTCAGAGATGGTGATATTTCAAGCAGTTATTTTATTATTCAAGATTGTTTTAGATATCCTAGATGTTTTGTGTTTCCATATGAGGATGAAAATTGTCTTTTTATAATCTGTGAAGAACTGTTTTGGAATTTTGATGGGGATTGTATTGAATCTGTAGATTGTTTTTGGTAGGACAACTATTTTTACTATATTAATCTTACTGATCATGAGCATGGAAAATCTTTCCATCTTCAGATATCTTCTTCAATTTCTTTCTTCAATCTCCCAATGCTTTTTATCAAGCAAGTCTTCACTTGCTTCATTAGAGATAACCCAAGATATTTTTAGGTTATTATGAAAGGTGTTATTTCTCTGATTTCTTCATTTGTATATAGAAGACTACAGATTTTCGTGAGTTAATTTTGTATCCAGCTACTTTGCTGAAAGAGCTTTCAACTACATGAGTTTCCCAGTGGAATTTTTAGGGGCATTCATGTATACTATCATATCATTACAAATAAAGATTCTTTGACTTCATTATCTTCAATTTTCTTCTCTTTGATCTCTTTCAGTTGTCTTATTGCTCTTGATAAGACTTCAAATATTATATTGAATAGATATGGAGAGAATGGTCAACCATGCCTTGTTCCTGATTTTTCTTGAGTTACTTTGAGATTCTCTCCATTTAAGTTGATGTTTGATATGGGCTTGCTGTAGACTGCACTTATTATTTTGAAATGTCCCTTGTATCCATAGTTTTTCCAGAACTTTAATCATGAAAAGGTGTTGTGTTTGGTCAAAAGCCTTTTCTGGATCTAATGATACAATCATGTGGTTTTTGTCTTTCAGTTTGTTTACATGGTGGGTTTATATTTATCAGTTAAGATATAATGAATCATCCCTGCATCTGTGGGTGAAGCCTCCTTGATCACGGTGGATAATATTTTTGATGTTTTCTCTTTTTTTGTTAAAGCTTTCTTTATTAAGAATTTTTTATTCATTTTATATACCAACCACAGGTCCCCCTCTCATCCCTCCTCCTGCTCCCCCCCAACCTTCCTGCCAGTCCACTACCCATCCCCTCCTCTGAAAAGGTAAAGCCTCCCATGGGGGGGTAGTCAGTGAAGTCTGGTACACTCAGCTGAGGCAGTTCCAAGCCCCTCCCCCTGCATCAGCGATGTACAAGGTATCCCACCATAGGTAATGGGCTCCAAAAAACCAGTTCATGCACTATGGATAGATCCTATTCCCACTGCTGGGGGTGGGGGGAGCTTAAGCAGATCAAGCTATACAACTGTCTGGCTTATGCATAGGACCTAGTCCAGTCCCATGCAAGCTCCACAGCTGTTGGTCTAAAGTTCATGAGTTCCTACTAGCTTGGTTTGATTGTATTTGTAAGTTTCCCCATCATGATCGTGATGCCCCTTGCTTGTAGAATCCCTCTTCCCTCTCTTTGACTGGATTTCTGGAACTCGACCTGGTGCTTGGCCTTGGATCTCTGCATCTGTTTCTATCAGTTACTGGATGAAGGCTCTATGATGACGGTTAGGGTATTCACCAATCTGATTACAATGGTAGGTTAGCTCAGGTACACTCTCCACTATTACTACCAGTCTAAGCTGGGGTTATCCTTGTGGATTCCTGGGAACTTCCCAAGCACCAGGTTTCTCCCTGTCCCCATGACATCTCCCTCTATCAAGATACCTCTTCTTTTGCTCTCCCACTCTGTTCCTATTCCAGCTCGACCATCCCGTTCCCTTATGTTCTCATCCCCCATCCCCATCTCCTACCCTCTATTGTCCCCCCCTCACTTCCAGTTTACTCAGGAGATCTCATCTATTTCTCCTTCTCAGGATGATCCATGCATTTGCTGTTACCCAGCTTCTCTGGAGGTGTGGGTTACAGTCTGGTTGTCCTTTGCTTAACTATGTTCATAGCAGCATTATTCATAATAGCCAGAATCTTGAAACAATCTAGATGCCCCTCAATCAAAGAAAGGATAAAGAAAATGTGGTACATATACATAATGGAATACTACTCAGCAGTAAAAAACAATGAAATCATGCAAGTATTCTATTGAGAAGTTTGTATCTATGTTCATAAGAATAATTGATGTGTAATTCTCTTTCATTGTTGACTCTGCTTTGGTTTGGGTATCAGGATAACTGTGGGCTCATACAGTAAATTGATCAATGTTCATTTTGTTTCTATTTTGTGGAATAATTTGAGGAGTATTGGCATTAACTTTTCTCTGAACGTCTGGTAGAATTCTGCACTAAAACCATTTGGCCCTGGGATTTTTCAGGTTGGGAGATTTTAATAACAGCTTCTGTTTCACTAGGGTTTTTAGACCTGTTTAAATTACATATCTGATCTTTATTTAACTTTGGTAAGAGGATGTGTCTGAAAATTATCCATTTCTTTTAGATTTTCCAGTTTGCTGGAGCATAGGTTTTTTTTTTTTTTAA
>CABHPQ010070877.1:0-12650 GCA_902168405.1 Peromyscus aztecus
ATGTAATCAGGAAATCCAAAAATAAGTTCTAGTTATCCAAGTTAGTTGGTGTTTTATTTCCCAACAATTGGGGTAGGGAAACTGAAGTTGACAACAAGCAATTACTTAAAGAATTGAACAAAACCCTCTAGCGTGAAGAAACTGTAGAACTTAGCCATAACGTTGCCCTAAGGAAGGCTCTGGATGTGTGCTGCCCCACCTCCCGGCGATGCAGATCCCTGATAGTTAAGCACACGCAGACTGTGTGCGCGTGTGCTGTTTCAGAGAGAAAACAGTTTGCAGTCCCCTTTCCCAGGCTGTCTATGTCCATAGAACAGGAAAACAGGAATGAGAAAGTCGATCTTTAAGTCAGAAGTGAGAACTCTCAGATAGAATAACGATAAAAGCAGAGATGAAAGGAATAGTTTATGTAAACATTGGGCAGACTCCAACAGTGCTTTGGGTCGGATACTTACTTTATCCGTGGAAACTAAGACTAACTTTCGACTGACGGCAGCTTTCAATTTTGGTTTAGCTGTTAAACCTTTTGTGCCTCTCCTGGGCATTCTAACTAGTTAAATGTATCCATGTGGTATTGTAAAGCCTAACTTGGTAACTTGTCTAGTTATTGGGGCTGCAGAGAAAGCACAACTGTGAAGAGCACTTGCTGCTATTACAGAGAACCCAGATTTTGTTCCCTGCACCGTGTAGCCTCTCACAGCTGTCTGTAACTCCAGTCTTCGGTGATCAGACACCCCATTCTGGCCTCTGAGCACAGCATACACTTGCTGCACATACATACATGCAGGTAAATACTCACTCATACATATCGAATAAAACCAGTAAACATTTTTAAAATTCAGCTTTTTGTGTATGAGTATTTTGCCTGCATGTGTACACGTGTACCATATGCATGCCTAGTGCCCACAAAAATAAGAAGAGGGTGTCAGATCCCCTGGAACTGAATTAGAGATGGTTGTGAGCCAACATGTGGGTGCTGGGAACTAAGTCTAGGTCGTCTGCAAGAGTAGCAAGTTCTTTTATTGCCAAGCTGTTTCTCAGTCACTTAAATTTTTTCTCTCAGAGTCTATTATCATGGCTTCTGTGGAGGTGAATTCAACACTAATTAAGAAAAACTTAACCGCTGCTCTTTTTCCTAGATGAGAATGAAGATTTAAAGAAACTTGCAGAGAGTGAAATAGCTTTGTGTCAAAAAGAAATAACTCAGCTGAAGCATCAGGTATGGTATGTATACAAAGAATAGAGCATTCATGCCATTATTCCTTATGCATTTTGTTACAGGTTATAAAAGAGTCCAGAAAAGTAACCTGTTGCTATTTAGATAGAACTTTTTGTTGCTGTTGGTTTTTCTTTATTTTTGTATGAATATTTGTCTGCAAGTGTGTTTGTGTACCACAAACATGCCTGATGCCATTGGAAGCCAGAAGGTGTCACATCCTTTGGAAATGGAGGTATAGAGATTGTAAGTTGCCTGGTGTGGGTTCTGGAACTGAACGCAGGTCCTCTGGAAAAGTAGTCATTGTACTTAACTAACCACTGAGCTATGTAAACAGAAGTTTTTCTCTGTCCCGCACCATCCTGCAGTCATTTCCAAATAATCACTCAAAGGCTTATATTAATTATAAACGTTTGGCCAATGGCTCAGGCTTATTACTAGTTAGCTCTTACATTTAAATTAACCCATATTTCTTAAGTATGCTTTGCCATGTGGTTTGTGGCTTGTTTCCTCATTTTTCTATACATCTTGCTTCCTTGGCAGCTGGCTGTAGTCTCCTCCAATCAGCATTTTATTTATCAACCAAATCAGAGCAACACATTCACAGCATACAGAGCGATATCCACAGCACCACTCCACCCTTCATCTCCAGTGTGACTGTACCACTTAACCTTATTCTGCCTGGCTATTGGCCAAAACAGCTTTATTTATCAACCAGTGAGAGCAACACATATTCACAGTGTACAGACAGACATCCCACAGCTGAGTCATCTCCATTTCTCCAACTCTAGACTTTTGTAGCTCTCATCTGTCTTACTGGGGTACAAGTGACAAACTTTTATCTGTTGCAGGCCTACGATGTGATGTTTCTCTTGTGTGCACACTCCATGAAGGGATTACCAGTGTCAAAGGGGGTTTTAAAGCAGAAAATGTTATTCTTCCTATCTTACAAATTCTTCATGCTACAAGACCTGTGTACTGTATAGCTCTCACTGATAAATTCATGTACCAGCTCTTACTGGGAAGGCAATGAATAGGAAAGATTATAGAGTGATGGCAAACTGAACTTTGCGGGGGCAAGAACATGGCTTTTGCTGAATGAGTGCCAGTCCTAAACTTACAAAATCAAAAGTTTCCTCTCCCATGTTAAGGAAGCGTAACTACCAAATACAGTTTTCCTTCCATATTAGGCTTGTATTTCAAGAGAGGAGAATTTCCTTTGCACACTACACGTAGTATAATATCCTGCTCCCAGCATTTAATTCCAAACTATATCTGAATAGGGAATTGATAGGAAGTGTGTAAGATTCCCACAGTGGGGGTTGGAGGCATAGCTTAGTTATTGGAGGGTTTATCCAGCATTGTGCGTTCCCGAGTTTAGTCCCCAGCACCACATAAAATTGGTGTGGTGGTGCATAGCTCTAGTCCCAGGACTGAGGAGGTGGAGGCAGGAGTATCAGAAACAAAAGAAAGAATTCCAAGAAGAAATAAAAACAAACCTATCAAAAGTAGATGCATTTTGTAATATTTAAAATGTAACTGAAAATTAATACTTTAGTGGAAATTATGCATTATATATTTTTAGTTAGCAAGATGGATCAAAGTGTACTGAAGAACAATATTAAATGATTTGTTTAGAGAAACTTAGGTTACATAGTAAATTCTCTAATTTTATAGCTTTGGGCACTAGTTTGACTAGTTCTTAGTCACAGGAAGGTACTGTCTTTGTGTTTACAGATCATCTCACTTTTGGTTCCTTCAGAAGAAACAGACGAGAGTGACTTGATCCTGGAGGTGACTGCGGGTGTGGGTGGTCAGGAAGCCATGCTTTTCACTTCCGAGATGTTTGACATGTACCAGCAGTACGCTGCATTTAAAAGATGGCATTTTGAAACGTTGGACTATTTCCCAAGTGAACTAGGTCAGTGTCTTAGTTAGGTTTCTGTGGCTGTGATGAGCATCATGACCAAAAGCAACTTGGGAAGAGAGGGTTTGTTTCATCCTTCAGCTACAGAACTGCGAAGGGAAGTCGGGGCAGGAACTCCAGGCTGGAATGTAGAGGCAGGAAACACAGGCCATAGAGAAAAACTGCTTACTGGCTTGTTCCCTCTGGCTTGCCTAGCCTGCTTTTTCATACACCCCAAGACCATTTGCCCAGGGGCAGCACTACCCTCGACCTCAGTCAAGTGGTCCTCGTACATCAGTTATCCTTCAGGAAAAGGGCTCACAGACTTCCCGACGGGTCAATGGTGTCACCATTTCTCAGGTGAAGTTGCTTCTCAGATGGCTCTAAACAGCACCCTTCGAAGTGGAGTGATTTGTTTTTGTAAAGCATTGACTCATCTACATTATGTCCTGGAAAAAGGTTGGCAAGATGGTGAACTTATTTGTAAGGACTAAGTAGTTATATGCCCATTATTTGCCTAATGATTTTAAATAAAGATACAATTTTGAAATTTCTTATAAAGTATGATGGAAAGCCATTCCATATGGTATGTATAATCACTTGTAGCTTTGAAAAGTGGTTTCAGAATACTCCGGGCTCACAACTGTAATCCCAGCACCCAAGAGGCTGAGGCAGAAGAATTATACTGTTCAGGACTAGTGTGGGCTACAGGAGAACCTGTCTCAAAAAGAAACCAAAACAGTGGTCTGTTAGATGTTACTGTTGTGAATTCATCAGTATTGGAATTTAATAACTGCACAGAAACACTGGTGATTAAGGTGCTGGAAAGCTGTAGTTAGAAGCACTTGCTGCTCTTGGGGAGGACTTAAATTCAGTTCCCAGCACCCATGTGGTAGCTCACAACCCCCCATAAATCCATTTCCAGTGGATCTGACGCTGCCTTCTGACTCCACATGCACCTGGCACACGTTACACATATATATACATGTACAGAGTTAAAGCACTCAGACATAAAATTAAATAAATCTAAATAGTTAAAGATTATATATTGAAACACCAGATATCAAAGACTTGCTAAAGTTTTTCAATGCGCTTGTCCTCTGTATACTTAGTTATTTTGTGGCTCTTTTAACTCTATTTCATGAGAATACATGTGATGGTCAATTTAAACAATGCATGGCAGAATGGTAAAAAGAATTCAGTTCTCCCCATGTTTTCAAGGTGGCCTTAGGCATGCGTCAGCCAGCATTGGAGGTCCAGAAGCCTATAAACACATGAAATTTGAAGGAGGGGTCCACAGAGTACAAAGAGTGCCAAAGACGGAGAAGCAAGGCCGCATCCACACCAGCACCATGACAGTGGCAATTTTGCCCCAGCCTGCTGAGGTAAAGCATAGTAATGGAGCTGGCACAGGGCTGCTCTCCCAGCAACTGTAACCTTATCATTTGGATTTTCCTTTCCTATCTTGAGTTACTCTTGAAAATTTGATTGAAGAAATGTAATTTTACAACGGATGGTAACAATGAAAAATGTCTGTAGATTGTCCAGTTACACGGGGTTTTTCTCCGCAGTAAATGGGCCGTGTCAGCCTCCGTCTTGGGTCAGGTGACACTGTTGAGCTGGTTGTCTGCCTCACTTGGCATGGCAGGTGGCTTCTCCAGGTGCCGTCAGAAAAGGGCTAGTCACTCAGCACAGTTGCTGCTTCTGACCCAGCTCTATTAGAAAGGCCCTGAGTGTGCCTCTTACCTCACAAAGCAAGTTCTCAGTCTATAATTTCTCTTCTGTTAAAAGCGACAAGTTAATTCACTTAAAAAATGAAATAGGAATGGTTTGAGGGTTTCTACCTACTATTTTTAAGAAAAAGTCCTATTTAGATGTATGATAGGAAGGCTTTCCTTCCTTGCTTTTAGTATCTGTGAGAAGACTGAGGAACAGAACAGCTGAGTCAGTTTCAGGAGCCCAGATAGCTTCTGGGCCACGAGAGTGACGGCTAGTTTCCGTCTAGCTTTCCTAGCAACTCTTAAGAGGGGTTATCTTACTGCAAGATGATTGACATGCCATAGATCAGTCTCTAGTTGTTCATGGAACAGACATTTTTAAACATGGTGCTGTAGCATGAATTGTTAGAAGGTCTTATTAATAAAAAACAAACCCAGAGCCAGGGTATTGGGTGAATACTGGAAGATCAGAGAAGCAGAGCAAGCCACAGCCACCTTACCTTGCCAATTCCTTCAGCTGATCCTGTTGCCTCAGACTGGAAGCCTTGTTAAGCTTTTAGGCTTTCAGCAGCAGTTCAGCTGAGATCCATTTGGATAAGGACTCAGAGGCTTCCAGTCTGAGGCAACAGGATCAGCTGAGGAATTGGCAAGGTGAGGTAGCTGTGGCTGGTTCTGTCTCTCTGATCTTTCGGTGTTCACCCCAATACCTGGCTCTGAGTTTGTTTTTATTAATAAGAACTTTTAAGATTTGTGCTACACGGTGCTTCTGATGGTATCTCCTGGGACAGTGCATCATCCTGTTTGATTCCAGTGTTCATGGAATGCATACCCTGAGCTTCATGATCTTTGTCTCCAAATTATTTATAATATTTTAAAGTACCATCCCCTCTCTCCCTGAAACAGTTTCATGTACTCAAACTGCTATTATTTTCTGTTTTCTCTGCTAAAGTCTTTGAATTCAGCAAAATTCTACATTTTCTACTTTAAAAACCATCATGTTTATGTGTGTGGATCCGTGTATATGTGGCGCATGGAGACCAGAAGAGGGTGTGGAACACTGGAGCCACCTGCTGTGTTGACTAACTCAGGTCCTCGGAAGGGCAACACATGCTCTTCACCATTGAGCCACATCTCCAGCCCCAAATCTCCTATTTTTAACTGTCCCCAAGTGCATCATTTGTGAGACAAAAAGCTTAACTTTTGAGGATTAGGGAGTGTTGCTTTTGTTCCCTATTCATTAAAAAAAAGAAAAAAAATTGAAAGTAATATCCTAAGTACTAGCTATTCTTAAACTGTTTTAAATTTTCTGTGAACTCTATGTATGACATGTATTTACAGTGTGTAGGTTTCACCTGAAGACAGTTGGTACATGCAATTGTTTCTTAAAGTTGCCACTTTTCTTCGTATATCTAGATTAGACTGGTGATTAATCCTAAAGACTTGAGAATTGATACTAAGAGAGCGAGTGGAGCTGGAGGTCAGCATGTAAATACCACCGACAGTGCCGTGCGAATAGTTCATCTTCCTACAGGTATGTACCGAGTTTTCCAACATGGAGCTTTGAGTCAAGATCAATTTCTGGAGACTGACTGGTTTCCACCGAAGCGGACCTTCAGTTGCCAAAAGAAAGTAAACCATGAAGGGCTCTTAACCAGTCATGTGATTCTGTAGATTCTGTGGCTGATGCTATGTAGGTAATTACAAAGCCAGGAAGAGGGAGGGCTCAGCATAGAAGTTGCCATGGTAGTCACTGTGAAGAGAACAGAGTCCTGCTGCCGGCCAGTGAGGTAATGACCTGAATTATTTATCAGAAAATGGTCTGAATCGCTAGTATTCGCATTAGGGCTAAGATAGTAACAAGGACCCTGGAGGCAATAAAAGCTTTGGACTTCCTACACAGAAACATGATACATGTGCACAGTTTTAAATACATTTCAGGAGCATCTTTCCCTTGAGACTGTAAAGTCCAAGGCAAGGCAGTTTGAATCTGGATAATTGGGCAGATGAACTGTACACTGCTAAGTAGAGCCATGCTTTGAAGTGTTACTAGAGCCCTTGGGTGGCTTGTGAGGGACAGCATTGTCTGGTTTATACGGTTCAGGCTTACCTTAACCGGAACAAACTGTCATACTTTCTGTTAACCAGTGCTTAGGAAGACTGGTGGGCAGGTAGGATTGTGTCCTTTTAACTACAGAAAACCGTTAAATATTAAGATGATAAGTGGGGTGTATATATAAAAATAGGAAAAAAAAAGGAAATCCTCAACTATATTCTTTTAGTTCTAATACTAGGATTTGTACTTCTTTATACATTTCATTTTTATAAGTCTTTAAGATAGCTAACTGACGATATGAAAAAAGTCTGTATTAAAAGTATTTAACATCTTCTGTTAGATTCTTGATTTATCTCATAAAAGAAAAGGGATAAGAAAGAAAAGGAATAGTCCTTGATAATAAAGATTTTTGTATTAAAATTCTGTAATTCTCATAATGTTATTCAGGTGTTGTTTCTGAATGCCAGCAAGAGAGATCTCAACTGAAGAACAGGGAGCTGGCTATGAAAAAGTTACGTGCAAAGCTCTACAGCATGCATCTAGAGGAAGAAACTACCAAAAGATACAATGCTAGAAAGGTCCAGGTAAAAATGGATTTAAGAAACCCAAAGATAAAATATGTCTGGGTAGTGTAGTTTTTATGTTAATACTGTTCTTGTTTTTATTATAAGGGCAGTACCCATGTACAGTCTTATCCTGTTTTCTATAGTCAAGCATATTTTTCTCAGATTTGTCAAAGTGGACCAAGTCCCTACTCAGCTTTCAATCCTTTGAACCTATGGAAGCAAGAATAATGGAAGTATGAACCTACCTACTGTTTTGTATTTCATTTTATGCCATATACAATCTTTCCATGACTTCTTTAGTATGACCACCTGTCATCTTTTCACCACTCCAGGATGACACGAATTCCCAGAGATTACATATAAAATGTACACGTAAATATGCTGCTTCTACCGTTTAAATATCAGCCATTTGCCAGACTCCATCATTATGTAATCAGTATTTTGCTGGTGGGAAATTAAAGCTTCGACGTAAGCTGTAGAGTGTTGAAGGAGCAGAGACAGGACTTAGATACTGTGTCTGATTTTAAAGTCTACCTTCTTTTCTCTGTACCATTCCACCATGTCATCTGGGGAGTCAGGGACTTACACTTGGTTCTTGCAATGCTGTAGGCCTCCTGGATCCTAATGCATCTCATGTCTCCTCCCCCTGTTTCTTTAGGTTGGAACTAAAGGAAGATCAGAGAAAATAAGAACATACAACTTTCCACAGAACAGGGTCACAGATCACAGGATAAACAAGTCACTGCATGACCTTGAGAACTTCATGCAAGGAGACTGTCTTCTGGATGACATGATACAGTCACTAAAGGACTATTCGGATTATGAATCTCTAGTAGAAATGATTTCCAGAAAAGACTAAGCTGCTTTGTAAAACTGTTTTTTTTTTTAATACAGACTAGAAAAATCTTAGAGCAAATCCACTTTGTGCAAATATTTAACCGGTATTCTCTTGAGGAATGTAAGGTAACAGTTTCTTGGACTCTATAAAAAAATGAGACACAAAGGAAGACAGTTGTTGTGGAATATTATTTTAAGGTGTGTTACATTTGTTTATTCTGTGGAACATTTGTTTAATGATGCAAAGATGTATTGCATTCTTTTAATGTTATATTTGTTTAACTCTGTGAAGCTGTGTTAACCGATTGGTCTAGTAAAGAGCTGAGCGGCCAATAGTGAGGCAGCAGAAAGGGTTGGCAGGGCTGGCAGGCAGAGAGAATAAATAGAGGGAGAAATCTGGGAGAAGAAAGAAGGAGCAAGAGAACAAGGAGAGGAGGATGCTAGGGCCCATCCACACAGCCACACAGCCAGCCATGGAGTAAGAGTGAAATTAAGATATACAGAAATAGAAAGTAAAAGCCCAGAGGCAAAAGGTAGACAGGATAATTTCAGGAAAGCTGGCAAGAAACAATCCAAGCTAAGGCTGGGCATTTATAATTAAGAATAAGCCTCCATTTGTGATTTATTTGAGAGCTGGGTGGTGGGCTCCCCAAAAGAATAAAAAAGAACAAAAATACCAGCATTTTGGCATTCTAACCTAGGCCCGTATTTCCAATAAGTTTTTGTGCAAAATAATAGGAGCTCAAAAATTTCAAATACTAAGCAGAAATATCTATGTTAATGTGATGTAAAGAGATAGATTCTGACAGTGAAACTGACTAGTGATAAAAGTCAGGTACGCTGGGACTGAGAGAATGAATAGCCTACACGAAGTTCCTAATAAAAGCACATCCTTATAAGGTGCTCCCTTCCACAGGGTAGAGTCAGGCCTGTTGTAGGGTATGGCATAGCCCACTCAGTGGTGGAGAGGTTCCTGGGTTGCCCTGCAGCTGGTAGCGTGGGCCTTGCAAACAGAGAACCTCAAGCCCATGGCTCATGGTGAGCAAAAAGCCTCCTGTTCAAGTGTGAACAAAACTGACTGGATAATCCATCCTTGGGCTATATCAGTTCTCCAGAGAAACAAAACTAATAGGATGTGTCTACACAGATCACTCTAAGGATGGCCCCACATAGAGTAGTACTATATGTCCCAAGATCTGCAGTGTGAATCAGCTGGGTGGAGACCAAGAAGAGCTGATGTTTCTTGATTGGAGGAGGCTGGGTTTTCTCTAGTCAGACCTTCGGCCTGGTTGGGTAAACATGGTAGCATAAAGGGCAATCTAGGTTAACTGATTTTTCATTGATTTAAATGCCAGTGCCATCCAAAACTTGAGAAGATCTAAAATATTATGTTACCAAATACATTGGTAACAGCAAGCCAGATTTATGAAATAAACCATTATGGTGTCCGAGAGTGCCCCCAGAGACTGTGCCATGGACGAGTAGAAATGAAATGTCCTGTCATGCTTACAGGGTTTCTCCACCACCTGCTACTGACAAGCTTCACATTCTAGCAGCAAAGAGAGGTCCAGGCTGCAGTAGTTTGAATGTGTCCCCTCCAAAGCCCAGGTGTTGCCAATGTGCTACGAAGTATGTCAGCTTCACAACTAAGGTTTTAAGAGTCCCTTCTGAATGGGGCTCAGGTCTTAACTGTCAGACACCCAGAGTCGCTGCGCATTTTCAATAATGTTTTCATACACTTAGTGTCTGAAATAAATGGCAAACCTGACAGTTCACTCTCGCACTGCCAACTGGCACTACTTAAGCATGTATCACACATGACAGAATTCATGGTAGATCCCAAATACTTAGCACTAATAGTTCAGATTCCTCTACTTCTTCCCCAGATGTGTTCCAGCTGGCTTCCTCAAACTAAGATCCAATTATATACATAATCCAGTGGGTTTACCCTTATCAGGCCCCTGATCTTGATTTTCAAGACACTGCACTGGATTTTCATCTATGAAGATCAAACTAGATACTTTGGTACTATCTGAGTTGTTTGGACATTCGTGGACATTAATGCTTAAGACTTGGCCAGTTTAAAACGCCCATACCTTTTCCTGTGACTTAGCACCTTTGTCACATAAATTGCTGTTGAAATAGGGAGCATTTGACTGTTCCATGCCACTGTTGCTAGGTTTTAGAGGCCTCTAACCTAAATAATAAAGGAATTATGAGGCACTTCCCCAGATTTGCTGAAATCAGCAGTAGTCTAAGTTTTTAGGAACACTTTTAGGATATATATGTTTCCTTTAGGAAACAGTTCCTAAAACTGTTTACGAACAGTTTTTAGGATATATATATTGCCAAATTTCCTTCAGAACTCAGCTTGTAATTTCAGTACACTTACTTTATACTAAGGATTTAGTTCTCACTATTGGAAAGTGAGTAGCAAAAAACCATTACTGATAGGCAAGGGTTTTCAAGCTGCCAACAGTATTTAGCACAGAAACCAGGTAACATAAACAGATTCCCTCCCTTCTCATGAAAGGTACTTTACCTTTAAAAACAATTTTTAAATCTGCTTTTTATATGTATGGGTGTTTTTCATGCATGTATGTCTGTACACCGTGTGCCTGCAGTACCCATGGATGCCAAATTAGGTTATCTGATCCCATGGGATTGTAGTTACAGACAGTTGTGAGTTGCCAGTGGGTGCTGGGAATTGAACCCAGGTTCTCTGAAAAAGCATCAGTGGTGATTATTTTGGGAACAAGGCCATAGTCCTGGCATGGTTGATGCAAATGTCCCTTAGACATCTGTGATAACAATACTACAACATGCTTGTTTTTTGAAACAGGAAATCTTTGTTTTTTTAAGACGGGGGTTTCTCTTTGTAGCCTTGGCTGTCCTGGAATTCACGCTGTAGACCAGGCTGGCCTTGAACTCACAGAGATTCACCTGCCTCTGTTCCCTGAGTGCTTCGATTAGTGGCATGCACCACCACTGCCTGGCCTTGGAATCCTGAAGTCTTTCCTAAAGGAACTAGGTTCTTTTTCCTTTCCACCTTCCTAATTCCTTGAGAATTCCTCCCCTACCTCTGGAGGATTCAAAAGTCCCTGCATTGTCTTGACTAGCTCTGAAATCCTAGTGCACAGGGAAATTTGACTTCTAAGCACAATCATTATAAAGTGAAACTAATGCTAAGATTATTAAAAATGGTAAGCTAATACCAACATTTTTCTAGTCCCTCCTCAGCATTCTGATAGGTTTCCCCTGCCTCTAAAACCCAACTCCATTACTGTACACACAATACACCAATGGTCTGCATTCAGTGTTATTTCGCACTTACCCATTAGGGAGTATATTTTACACAACCATCTCCCTTGTACAGTATATAAAAAAATTATCTTTCGTCTTTCATGACAGGGTTTCTCTGTGTAGCCCTAGAACTCAATTTTCTGCCTCCCAATTGCTGGGATTAAACGTGTGTGCCACTACACCTGATCAGAGAGCATTTTAATATTCATTCAGCAAATTACTTTAGCTAAAACCCCTATGCAGTGTAATCAGAAGAAATTTACAACTTCACATGGAAATCTACAGGCTACCACAAGATCTACCTGATCCCCGTGCTTGATGGGCTGCAGGCACTTTTTGTGCAGTGCTTTGCAAGGTCAGTACAATGTTCAAAGACTCAAACTTAGCTGACGATTCAAAATTCTCAATCTACGCCTCTATTGATAGGTCTTTCTTTCATTTGCTGAAAATCTGGACCGCCAATTTCGTTCTCATTTGTACAAAAAGTCCCAGAAAGGCTTCTGTCGTTTCAGCCATTTATACTTAGAGGCTCCGTTCTCAGAAACAAAACAGAAAATGCTGCCAAGATTTTGGTAAGCAACACCATCCATAACTATTTTTATGCAACACTTTCAAATGTGAAAATGCCAGAAAACTAGAGATAAACTAATTTAGTTAAGAACCGGATCCACTCAGCACTTGTATGACTCAGTCTAGTCTTGGCCCCGCCTTACAACAGGAGCTGTCATTGACCGCATGCAACATTAACTGAAAGTCAAATACTGCTGCAGAAAAGCCGGAGGGAAATGGCAAGTCGAGGGGGTGGGCGTTTCTCGGAGCGAGCATCCTGTAGGGTTAGGGCGCCATATTCTGAAACCGATTCCGGTGCATTGTGGCCATGTAGAAACAAATTCAAGGTGTGCAGTGCCCAGCATCACGAGGAGCGCACTACTTACTGCTTGTCACCAGACTGTATAATAATGAACACATTCACTCCCGCCCTTGCTACAAAAATATCCACCTAGCCAGGGCTCCTCCAGCCCAAGGAAGTGGGGAGTTGGACTCAATGGTG
>CABHPQ010070883.1:0-39780 GCA_902168405.1 Peromyscus aztecus
ATGATTCTTGTGAATCTCCTGCCTCAGCCTCCTAAGTGCGGGACACCATGTCCAGCTTTCTGTTTTCTACAGTTGAAATAATTCTAGAATAAACTTGAGTCTGAGGTTAAATTGTGGCTTAAAGGTTTACAGCTTTGATTTCACCTTGGAGTCTTCCTGTCCATCCTGACCCTTTGCTCAACCTTTGAGTGTCTATCTTCTTTGTTGTTTATATCTACCCAACAGATAAGCCTCACTGTCCCTTGACTTCAGTATTTCAGTGACCTTCACGTTTACAGCCTTTTAGCAGCCTGTTTGTTACTTGGTGTATTCTCTACTGTTTCACCACCCAAAGGCGCTCCATCTCTGGGATCTTAAACTTGGTTAATCGTAGACTGAAGTTTCTTGGTCCTGCCAGGTCCTACCTGGGCAGCAGCCATTTTTATAAAACACTCAGAGACTTATATTAATTACAAACTGTTTGGTCTATGGCTCAGGCTTATTGCTAACTAGCTCTGACATCTTAAATTAACCCATTTCTGTTAATCTATATATTGCTACATGTTACCACCGGTCTGCTGGCATCTTGTTCCTTGGGCAGCTGGATGGCATCTGCCCTGACTCTGTCCTTCTTTCTGTATCTCTGCTTGGATTTCCTGCCTGCCTCTAAGCTGCCTTACCATAGGCCAAAGCAGCTTTATTTATTAACCAATGGGAGCCACACATATTCACAGCATACAGAAAGACCATCCCACAGCAGATAATTTACTCAACTTATTTTCAGAAGCTAGTGGGAAGTCTACACTTGAACATGAGGTGACTGGTTTCCGGCTTCCACTCTATGCCACTCGGAGCTGTGACTGACTTCTAGCTCAGAGAGAGACACGCAGAACAGCCATGTGCATCTTGTGAGAACTTTCCTCACAGAAATTCATTATTTTACTTCTCTCTGTCTGCTGCGTGGACTAAAGGTGTGGGGAGCCACGAGCTAAAAGCTCTCCTGGCAGCTATGGAACAAAGGGAACTTGGGTTTCTCCTGCTCACAAAGCTCCGTAACAACCCTGCATCCTTGAGTTTCCATGAGGGAGAAATTCTCTATATTGAAGACTCGGTGGTTCGTCGGGTTTCCTGCCCCTTACAGCCAACCTCAACCCCAATATTTATAGCCTCACCCCACGCTGGATTTCCTTTCTCCATTGTTTGTGCGCCATTGCCTTGGACCTCAAGTCTGATTCTTCCAGATTTTTCTCTGGGTATGGTTTCCCTCTTTGCCCAGCCTCCAGAGGCCCTGCAGTACTCATCATGAAGTGACTCAGAGCTCCCCAGGGTGCCCAGAAACTGCTTTGCTGTCCTGTCCTGAGTCTGTGCGTGGAGCAGCATTTGCAGATGGGATCCCCAGGGGAGACACTGCTTCTGTCTCTGCCACAGCCACGGCCCAGAGGATCAATTTGCCAGGATTGCTGACTGAAAAAAGAGCTGTGGACGAAGCAGAGCCCTCAGCTCCAGGAAGGGGCTGCAGCTATGTATGGTGACTTGCAGAGTCCCAGAAGGACACTCACTGGACAACGAGGCCCAAGGACGAAGGAGGCCATTTTAGGGGTTGCACTAGCAGAAGGATGGGTGGGTCAGAGCCGATAGTACAAGCAGGGGCATTGCAGAGGAAGCAATGGACTCCTGGGCTCTGTCTGCCCAGTCACGCCAGCCAGGATGCAGTACCACCTCCCTGTGAGCAGTGCCGTGTGTCAGTCATTTATTGATTCGGGTATGGAAGCTGCACTGCAGGACTCTTTAATTTTTATGTAAGCCCAACAAATCTCCACAGATGGTCTTGATATCATCATAAAGTTCAGCTATGGGAAAAATTAATGAGAAATGCAGACCTAGAGGGGTCAAGCATGTCATCCTGGAGTGAGCCAAACTAGTTAATAAATATCCCCAAGGAATCGTCATCTTCCAGGATTTAGTTCTATCTGTTCTCTGTCACTCTGGGCCATAGCAAAGGGGACTGTCTTATTTGGGGGTTTCATTGCTGTGAAGAGACATCATGACCACAGCAACTATTATAAAGAAAACATCTAATTGGGGTGGCTTGCTTGCAGTTTCAGAGGCTCAGTCCATCATCATCATGGTGGAGAACATGGCGGCATACAGGCAGATGTGGTGCTGGGGCAGAGAGCCCTACTTCTTGACTCAGAGGCAACAGGAAGTTGACTGACACACGGGTGGTATCCCGAGTGTATGAAACCTCAAAGCCTGCCCACACAGTGACACACTTCCTCCAACAAGGCCATACCTTCTAATAGACCCACTCCCTTTGCGGGCCGTTTTCTTTCAAATCACCATAGGGACTTAGGCCCTTTCTCCCATGGGACTCCAGAATTCTTCAAGACAGAAACATAGTCATCCCTGTGTCCTGTAGACTAGAATGCGAGAGATAGTTAGCAAGTGTTTGTTGATTGACTACATGAAAGAATCCTGACTACAGACTGAACACTTCAAACCGGTTCCCTGATAAGAGACTTAAATGAGATGATTGAAGAAATGAGGCTACTCAGGCGTGGCGTGGATGCAAGATTCTCGGGAAAAGTCAGTGACTGTGTGGTCCAAAGTTGGAGGGGAAGTGGACTATTGTTGAATGTGGGTTCTAGGATGTTACTAGAGTCTCGAATGGGCTGCTCTTGTGGCTCACTCTCTTACACTAAGTGCATATGAGACAGAGCAAGGGAAATGGGTGATACACTCCTTCCCTGGAGATCTTGGTGCCATCTGGCTCCAGAAGCCATCTTGGCCACAGCTGATTGGCATGGGAAATGGCCAGAGGGACTCCCTCATGAATGGTCCTGGCCTCCTGGAGATAAGAATGATCCCTGAGGTCTCAGGTCGAATAAAGAGTTTCTAATGGCTTGAACCAGCGTCTGAATGGTCTTTTCGGGTAGATACCTCACAACAAAAACCACCGCAGAGCCTGGCTGAGCGTCCATCTTCACAGACCCACTACAGGGCTGGGCCACAGCTCAAGGCCATGCCGACAGAGTTTGCAACCACGTGTGTGCTGGCATTTTCAAACTATATCACAAAAACTCCCAGTGAGAGCAGATTCTATAGCAATGACAAGTCGTGGGATCTGGGGGTTGGTGACAACGTGGTAAGCTACATAAGAACGAGAATTTGCTTTCTTCTGATTTCTGCCATGTACCCAGGCCACAGCATACCACCCAGCACAGGGTGGAGCTGCAGTATTTGCTGAATGGTTGACTACAGGACCACTCTAGCCCCGGGTGTAGGCATCCTCTCTTTAGGATGGAAGGAGGTATCAGTTCCTAGGGACCCTGGCCATGAACCCTTAGATGACATCACATAAACAGGAAGACAAAACAAGATTCACTGTCTCATCACAAGATGTCATCACTGAGTCCCCAGAGGACTCACCTTCACCCCCTCACCCCTGCCCAGCTCCCCTGCCCCAGCCCTCAGTGACCACCACTCTGCATATCTCAGCTTCTGTGAAGATCCCTAGGTGAGCGAGATCACGTGGGTTTTGTCTTTCTGTGCCTGCCTCCTTTCACTTAGTGTGAGGTTTCCCAGGTTAATCCATGATAAGGATCTCCTTTTTTATATCTTCCTTATATTGCAATGCACTCTCCATGCTACAAAAAAAAAATTAGAAATAAGAGTACAGGGCACATCTAGCAGTTTAGGGAGGGTCTGCTGCATTTGCGAAAGCTCTGTTTGGCTCGTAGAACTCCCTGTGTCTTCAGGGCTCAGAGTTCAGTGTGCCTGCAGAGACATGGTTCATCAATTCATGGTTCCCGAGTGGCTGGGAAGGCACCTCACCTTCCTTTCCCTGCCTGTGACACAGCATTATGCCGGTGGGAGCTGGAAATAGAAACCAACCTCTCCTGGCCAAGGTGCCTGCTGAGGCCGCCACCTGCCCTGACGTGCACCCGGCACTTCCGCCCAGGGGAACGTTGAGCTCTCACGTTGAACGCTGAAGCCAAGGCAGGGGTTCTGACGCACATGCCTCCTCGCTGCGGTTTATCTCCCACTTAATGCAGCATTTAAACCCCATTTTACTTTTGCTGAAATGCCAGGGTAATGTGATAATCAGTTTGCTGCTGCTGATGCTCAGAAGAGTGACGTCCACATCTGTGTTGCTAGGCAACAAGATGCTCCCCTTCCTGTGCATCACTGGGTGGCTCAGAGCATCATTGACTTCCCTGCCAGCAGCATCCTTGACACTAATGCTGTGCTGAGGAGCCTCCAGCTGGCTGTCTTGCCTTGACCAACAGGGATGCACTTGGCTGCCTGTCGGATCTCATGAACAAGAGTGTTAATATGGATTGAATCTTGAAACTGGTCCTTGGCTACGTTATGGGTCACTGGTGTCTTCAGTATAGGGCACTGAATTTCATTTCTAAATGATCTGCTGGGTTCTGACTTCTCCCCTAAGTGGGTCAGGGTAAATTTAGACAAGATCTTTTGAGGCTCTAAGAATTCAATTCAATTTGGAATTGACTTTTAAGGACATAATGTTCTCTTGGGAAGATAGTCCCACCTTGTCATTTTGAGCTCTTGTGTTAACTAGCTACGGTGTGGGAAATGACCTCCTTCAAGTTCTCAGTGGTGCCAATAAGGCAAGAAGTGGCTGATGCAGCCCCTTCCGTGGCCAGGAGGCTGGAAACATTTCCTGGGCAGAAATCCAATCCCTCTGTGTCCTCTGAGGCATCGGCACTGCCCATACAGGTGGTGAGTTTGCCAACCCTGTGGCCCATCCATTACCCCCGCAGGGGAAAGTCTGCCTCAGCAAGGCTGTGGGGGCTCCAGAATTCCTATATGGAAACTCTTCAGGGGATTCATTCTAATTGAAGAGGGGGTAGGAAAGTTCTGGAAATAAGTGGTTGCCTCTCTTTACATAGCGGCAAAAAGGCAACATTCAGACCCAAACATAGGAGATATGGGATGAGAGTCAATGGGCTCAACACTTGGGTTTCCTGGGCTGGACCCACCTAGCCATACTCAGTCATGCTCTCTTTCCCAAAATCAGTTTTTCAACTTTCACATCAGGTGGAGTGAGTATGGCTGGGGACAGAATGATGATGACCCGGTGTTAGTGATGAAAACATGTTTTAAGTAAACAAAGGAAAGCCGTGGTTCTGTGGAGGGTACAGGGTGCCCTGCCTTGTCCTAAGGGTATACACTCCTTTTGACATGCTTGGTCAGAGTGCCTGCCTTTAAGGCAGATGCTGCAGTTGGTGCCTGGAGGGTCCTAGTGAGAGATGGTGGGACCGTTAGGAGGTGAGACTCAGTGGGAAGAAGTTAGGACACCAGGGGTGAACTCTAGAAGGGGTTACAGGACCCAGGTCCTTCCTACCAGCCACAATGTAGGTGAAGCTCAGCTGTATGGTCTTGCCATGATGAGCTGTGCCGCCACAGGCACAGAGGGATGAGACCAAGCGTGGACTAGAACCTCTGACATCGTGAGTCAAACAGACCTTTCTTCTGTGTGCACTGAATACCTTGGGTATTTCCATCCGTGACAGAAAGCTGACAGTGTGGAAGTGCTTTAGGCAATCCCCTCCCCATCACTGGCTCGGCAGATGTAAACACGGTAATGTTGAGGCTGAGTGTGTGCGTTCTTCTCCATCAAATGTTCTAGGATTTAACAGGCTATGATCCCCTGAGAAACGGGCCCCACAGCAACTTAGAAAAAAAAAAACAGTCATCTGTAGCTATTGCTTTTCTGGGACAGCAAGAAACAGGATTTTGGTCAAATAGGTCATTTAAGGCTTTTTTTTGCCACCTTGACAAGAGATAAATCGAAGTCAAGACAGGTCTTAGTGTATTCAGCTGCAGGAGCCAGGAAGACCCCAGATCCACACAGCAGCTTAAATGGGTCCCTTAGTGGGGCCAGTTCAACTACTAGGGACATGAGGACATTGGTTGTCCCGTCTAGGAGGAGGAAGGGTTAGTTTGCTAGACTCAGAAACATCTCAGTGGTTAGTACAAACTAGATGTGTTAATATAAACTGACTCTGCCAATTATAACTGGGTGTGCTGGCTAGTTTTATTTGACACAAGCTAGAGTCACTAGAGAGGGGGCAACCTCATTTGAAAAATGCCTCTATAAGATAGGGATGTAGGCAAGCCTGTAGGGAATTTTCTTAATTAGTGATCAATGTGGGAGGGCCCAGCCTATTGTGGGTAGTGCTATTCCTGGGCTGGTGGTCCTGGGTTCTATTAGAAAAAAAAGCAGGCTGAGCAAGCCATGGGGAGCAAGCCAGTAAGCAGCCCTCCTCCATGACCTCTGCATCAGTTCCTGCCTCCAGGTTCCTGTCCTGCCCGAGTTCCTGTCCTGACTTCCTTCAGTGATGGAGTACAATGTGGAAGTGTAAGGCAAACAAACCCCCTCCTCCACCAGGTTGCTGGGGTCAGGGTGTTCCATCACAGCAACAGTGACCCTGACTAGAACACTGGGTTACCTTGAGATAGCCAGAAGCCTTTCTGACCCTTAGTTCCTTCAGCTATGAAATTAGGAAAATTACCTTGATCCACAAGGTAACTGAGGGCTGGAGAGATGACTCAGTGATTAAGAGCACTTGCTGCTCTTACCAAGGACACAAGTTTGGTTCCTAGTACCCACACAGTGGCTCATAACCATCTGTAAGTCCAGTTCCAGGAGATCTGATGCCCTCTCAGACCTTCTCAGGCACTAGGTACAAACACAGTGCATACATACCCTCAGGGCACACATGTACACATAAAATAAAAAAAGAAGTAATTGAGAGAATTAAATGAAATGTTACTAATAGGTTATCAAGAAAGTGTCATACAGTGGGTCCTATACTATGTCATTGAGTGCTCACAGCCATCCTGTGAAGTCACTTCCCCATTTTGCAGAATGAGAGAAGAAAACTCTAGAGAGCATAAAAAAACATTGATATGATGCGGATCTGCACCCATGTCTGCCAGACTCTAGACTCTTGAATTTGCTTATGAATGGAGCTCCCAACCATTGCTGAAAAAAAAAATCACCTAAAAGTTTTGTTTTTCTTTTTAAATTTCCAACGCTGAGGTGTCACCATGATCAGTTACATCTGAAGGTCTGGGGTATAGACAGTTGGGGACCCACGGGCTTAAGATACTCTCTATTTACTGTTGGCTCTCAACCGGCTGCTTCTTAGAATCACCAAGGGGAACATTTCCAAGATGGCAGTGGCTACAGTCAGGAGCTTCAGAGGTATATCATGTGGTCCTTAAGTCCAGTAGTGCCATGGTTGTGCTGTGATAGTGAAGTGAGCCCCAGGAGGTAGAGAAGCTAGTTACCACCATCGAGTCTATGTATATATAAAACAAAGGCTTTGTTCCATGGGTGGTGATGGCACACGCCTTTGAACCCAGCACTCGAGAGGCAGAGGCAGGTGGATCTCTGTGTGTTGGAGGCCAGCATAGTCTACAGAGTGAGTTCCAGGACAGCCAGAGTTACATAATAGAGAGAACTTGTCTCAAAAAAAAAAGCTTTGCTAAAGATGTTCCTGGAGTCCTTATGACCTGCATTTTGTCCTTAGGATGGTGCTGTATTGTCTCCATTTGCCAGCTGGAGGGAGATATTTCCCCTGACTCAACAAGTGGGTGGAGGAGGCAGGACAGGCAAGGAACAGCCCCCTGAGGGTGTTAGTGCAAGCCTCCCACTGCACACACAGAGTGGGCTGACTCAGTACCACACTCCTCTGTCCTCTTCCCAAAGGATCTGAAGAGTTTCTTATTAGAGTCAAACAAATAAATTTTTAAAAACCCACAAAAAATACTCTTTCCATTGCTTTAAATTCTCTTACCTTTTTTGATAACACCAAGTGGCATTTGTGTATATGTTGTGACAACTCTACTTTCCACGTTTTGGTGAGGAGACCTTGACTGTGGTCAGTTATACTGCACTGGTGAGCAATCCCCAAATCTCAGTGGCTTAATGAGAAATCATTTTTTAAGGTGGATCTGGGGATGGAGGGCAGGCAACTGGGAACCCATGCTGGTGTGACGCTGGCATAATTGTTTGGGCAAAATAAAACACCTAGTCAGTGCTGGCTCTTACGTTTTCCAGAGCTGGGGGAAGCCTGTGAAATGCTGTCTCCTGGATACAGCATGGCTGATGTAATCATGAACACACAGCAGCTATGGCTTCCCTCACAAGACCTGCACACTCATGAAGAAAGACACAGCACAGCAGTAAGAGAGGGATTAGTTGAGAAGGGATCTGTTGGAGTGGAAGGGGAAAGAGAGGGTAGCAGGGTTAATATGCTCACAATATATTCCCTACATGCATGAAATTGCCAAAATTACAATAATCTTAAGATGTCCAGCATAAATGGACACACTCAGTACTGCTCACATCTCATTGACCAAGAGCTCTACCTACCTTAAAAGGGAGACTTAAGCCTGGCTCAGAGGGAGGGAAGAGCATGTTTATTACCGCTGTAATGGCAAACACAACAAAATTAGTATGTAGATAGGATTTTCCTTAGCACTTCCCTGAGAGCCTGGGCAGCTGTCCACAGGATGGAATTCACAAGGATCCAGCAGTAGACTGTGGACATGACTGCCTGGGTCACCAGCTCACACTAGCAGTGAACTGGAAGAAGTTAGCACAGACTGATGGGGGGACATTCTCATGGAAATCCATGAAAAGTGACTCCTTCCACACAAAGCCAGACCAAGCACGTGCCAGGAGGGAGCAGGTAAGTGTCTTGCCTATAGGCCACTGCATGCTGCCAGCCACCCTAATAGATGGCAGGGTCCCAGCGTCATTACAGTAACCTACAGTTTCTAATTTCAGCTTTCTTTACAATAAAGCTTACACAGGCTCGAATTTGATTAAAACGACCACAAAACAACCAACTACCACCACCAACCAAACCCAAACACTTGTCCAACCATCAAAAATAATTGATAATGATTTTGAACCTATCTTGAAAAAAAATTCCAGAGAAGTGTGAGATTTTCTTTCTTCCCTCTGCCTGCCTGCCTGGAGAAGCATTCTGTATTCTTCAATACTCTTGCCAAAACATGGCCTCTCAGACAGAATCAGTCCCTTTAGACACTCACTCTATGCTTGCCTGCACTCATACAGCACTCATCATGTTGTGCTACAACTTGTTTTTTTTTTTTAATCTAATCATTTATTTAACCCATGTACATAGTTCTTGCTATGAGGATCACTGTGTAACCAGCATCACTTCATCCAGTCCTTGCGATCCGCCTATGAGGCGGCCGCTGCTATCTCTACTTGGCACATGAGATGCCCAGTCTCAGAGGAGCAGGTTCTTTCAGTGCAGGAGAAAACACGGAGGCTGGAGTTGACCCAGACAGATGGACTCTCTTGACTAGATCAGGAGCCTCGGGGAAAGAGGGCAGCCATCGTGAGCTTAGTGTTCTCAAAGGTCTGGGTTAGGGCTTGGCATCGGGAATGGCTGTTAAGTGAACAGACCTGCTGATGTACGCTGATATCTAATCTTGGTTGTCAGGTTGACTCTATCTGGAATTAGCTAAAACCCAAGCAACTGGGCATGAAGTAAGGGATTTTCTTGACGTGATTATTTGAGTGGGCAAGACCCACCCTAGATCTGAGCCCCATCTTGTGGTGGCAGTCCACATAAGGCCACAGAAGAAGGAAGTTTCCTTCGCTCTTGCATGGTAAGCTCATCTATCCTGTCGCTGAAACATCCCTTTGAGGGATGAGAACCTAATTCTTCAGGATTCCAATGTAGCCTGAAGACCAGCAGTTCTCTAGGAATCCTCCAGGACTCCAGCTCCAGACTGGGCCAGCTGAGACATTCAGCCTGGTGGACTGAACAACTACTGCATTTTTATCCTTTTTATTGGGAGACGGCCTTTGTTGGATTAGCCAGGTCACAGCCTGTAGGCCACTCAATAATATATATATTATGGTCCAGACATAATAATCTTCTTCCCAGGGGCCCAGAAGAGAAGCTACTAATGGTGCGAATTATTTTTGGGAAAAGAATCTAAGTACACCGAGCTCTTAGCCCGTCTACTTGATTCCTCTGGGATAAAATTCTATTTACACAGCTTCAGTTCTGCTCTCATGCCTAGCTCATTTCTTGCCTGATTTCTCTCTACATTTATCTGCTGTCCCTGCTAAGTTCTACCTTAATTCTCTCATCTTAGTTCTGCCCCATCTTGGTCTTTCTCATCTCATTCTTCCCCATCTGGCTCTTCCTCATCTTCCACCTCATTCTTCTAAGTCTCCATCTAGTTTTCCAGTCAAAATCCTCTCTCAGTCTCTGAGGTTTACAGTTATATACCCATGCAATAGCAGTGCTCTAGCTAAAGCAAGGTCACCAGGCTTGAATTCTTACAAGGTCATAAAGGCAGACAAGAGTTTTCCTCAGGCAATGACCATCAGGCTTTTCTTTACAACCCAAAAGGGGAGTGGTAAGGAGGAGGTCAACTAAGAGCTGAAGTCAGTTAATATATCAGACAAAGGGAATTTATGTGCGCAAACTACATTCCTCGGGGTGGTTAGGGAAATGTTAGGAGTCTTTAGTGTTAGTATAAATACCACAAAGGCTATATAAGAAAGGAGGGTCCAAGTTTAATTTGCCTTAATTCAGGAGATCGTTTGGCCTTGGATGCTTGATAGGTATTTCAGATAAAATATCACCAAGACTTCTTAAGCTATGGCTTGACCTTTGGAAAAGTCCTTGACCTTTCCAAGTAGTAGCTTTTGTGATAGTAGCTGGATTCCATTATATTTTCCAGTGACTTGCAGCACATATATGCACACACACACACACACACACACACATATATATATACAAATAAATCATATATATGTAAATAAGTAATGTGTACAAAAGTCAATCATATATAGACCTATACATATACATTCTATCATTCTGTTCCTTTAGAGAATCCTGACTAATCCATGGACCATCACTTGGTCAGCCTTCCCCACAGTTCACTGCATACAGATCCGTTTTGCAGATTACTTTACTGTCATTGAGGTTATTTGGAAGCATATCCCCCTAAGTGAAATGACTCAAGACACAAAAAACAGTGTTGTAGATATAAATTCCTTTCTCTCTCCAGAAACTTCCAGAAACTCTCCAGAATTTCGGAACTTAAAATTATAATAGGCATTATTAGGTGCATCTAACTTACTATTATACCCTCTTATTTTATTCGTTGCTTTTATTTTAATCAACCTGAAATGGTATTTGTAAGGGACAGAGGTGAGCTGGGTTTGGCTTGTGAATTCGGAGCCATTAATGAAATTCATTCTAGGATTGCTATAGGGACACTGGGGTTTGTGTGTTTTCCTGGGGCCTTGCTGAGGGTTAGTCGCTTGCTAGGAAATCAGGGAACATCAGTCTTTGCAATGGGGGATAGGCTGTCCCAACCTCGAAATGGGCTAGGAAAATAAGGCCAGGATCCCTTTGTTACGATTTCATTCAGATTGTGTTGCAGTGCTGATAAGTGGGCCACTGTAGCTCTCCCCAAACATCCCTACATCTGGAGACCTTAGTTATACCCTTACAGAACCAACCAACCAATCAACCAACCAACCAACCAACCAACAAACCAACAAACAAATGATACTTGCTTTTGCTAATTATTATTATTTGACATTTACAAATGTCCAATAATTGCTTACAAGTGCCTAACCTTAAAGAAACACAACACAAAAGGCCCAAGAACCTAGCTGCATGAGCTTGTGCCTTGAGGGAAGGGCTCGGAGAGGAGCAAGCTTCTTAAGAAGGTTGCCAGGCCACGGAGGTGGCAGAAGAATAAATAAGGGTTTTAACTGAGCAACTAGGGGTGGCCCTTGGGTTCCTAGTCAGTGTGTGGGTACTCTGCAGCAGCCCCCACCGCCCTGTTCTTTTGTGAACCTGACTTTAGCAACTGCAGAAACCCTGCTCAAAGCAGCCTGCCTGCCTCCCTGTCTTCTTGGCACCACAGCCTTAGACCTGGAGGCCCCGGCTCTTCCTCTTTCTCTGCTTACAACACTCTGGAACTCCTCTGCTTATCATCTGCCAGGGCCTTTGTTTTCCCATCCAGAAAACCCTAGCCTGTTGGGGAATAGTTACCTAGGCAAAGATGTGTTACACTGGTTTCTGCTGCATTTGTTTAACCAGGTAAGGATGTGAGTTTAATTATGTAAAGATGTGTTGCTTTTGTTTTGCCTAACCTGCCTTAAGGCACCTGATTGGTCTAATAAAGAGCTGAATGGCCAACAGCTAGGCAGGAGAAAGGCTAGGCAGGGCTGGCAGGCAGAGGGAATAAATAGGAGAAATCTAGGCTCTGGAGAGGAAGAACAAGAGAGAGGAAGGGGGAGAGAACGAGGCGCATGCCTGAGGCAAGGAGCCAGGCAGCTGCCGGTCAGCCAGACGCAGAAGCAGTGAACGTAAAATATACAGAAAGAAAGAAGAGTAAAAAGGCCGGAGACAAAACGAAGAGAAACAAGTTAAGTTAAAAGAGCTGGCCAGAAAGGAGCCTAAGCTAGGCCAGGCATTCAAAATAATAAGTCTCCGTGTCATGATTTGGGAGCTGGGTTGGTGGCCCAAAAGAGAAAGCCTGGTACCCTACCCCTCCGTGTGGACCCGCCAGGTTTCCCCACGCCCCGATTTCTCCTCTGCCCCACTCCAGAGCCCTTTACTCCTTCCACCAGCCATAGTGACCTTAATACGGAGCTCAATTTGCCTCCCCACAGCGACTTTGATCCGGATCTTCCCAGCCTAGTGACAGCATCTTGTTTAGACACGCCCCCCCCCAGCCCTGCGCATGTGCAAACAGCACCTTCCTGGGGACGCCTCTTGGTTGTGTACCAGCTCCCTACAATGAAATTTATTTGTACCTTTTTCTTTCGTAAGAGATTTGAGCCATTCTCCTTCCCTAAAATCTGAAACCTGGAGAGTAAGTGATTTCTTTCGAAACCCAGAGGAGAGCTGAGCGGACCTCGGCTCACTTTGCTTTCAGATCCTTGCTTGTCAGTGGTCTTAGACGTCCTTTAACGCAATGATAAAGTGGTAGAGCCCTGCCAGCTTGGTAAAGAATGTCTTTTTGTTTAGCTGGAAATTGTTGGAGTCACCGATTCCTTTTGTGGGCTTATGATGAGAGATGGATAGATGACCTTGTAACATTGGGCCCTAAGCTCCACCCTTGGGTCATTCCTGAACATCCACCCTTACCCTGAGAAGCCTCATTCAGCTCATGTACACTGATTTCTTCATCTCCCTTACCTCCAGCCCTCCACCCCTCCCACCCCAGACCACCTGTTTCGGCGTTGGAACCCTGGGAAGGCAGACTTAAGCCCAAGAACTTCCCAGTCTGTTTGGCTGCCTCATGCATAGGCTGGCTTCAGGGACTGGAATTGTGTCAGGCATAATGGGCCCATTTGGTAACAAACTGCTCTCTATACCTATATAGCAAGTTTTCCTGTTTGCCCTGTATCACCAGAACAAAGGTTCCTTACGGCTGAGGGGCTAATCCACCTGTCTCCGCGGCTTGCAACTCTGCACATGGTATCCTGCACGCAGTAGGTATACCTGCAAACCTTAATCCTTAAGCTATCCTAGTGAAGCAGGCGTTATTGCTACTGGTTTTCAACCGAGCCTTAGAAAAGTGGCCCAATGCTGTGTGTTTGAACCAGAATTTGGCCCCAGGTCTTGGGCTCTTAGTGCCATATGGATTCTGGGGCCCCAGCTGTTTTTAAATATGTAGTGTCTTCAATTTTATTAAAATAGCTTGTCTATGACTCAGCCTGTGTTCTTGCTATACAAGACTCTGTTCAGAGGGGAGAGTTGCTGAAAGGCCCATATGTAATCAAAGACAATCAAGACAAATATAATAAGAATGGGGCCTCTTGCAACAAGGAAGTTTAAGGACTCCAAAGTGCCAGGTCCTGACTACTCATTCCAAACCCTCTCCTTTGAAGGGAATGCTCCAGGCTGTTCAAAGGTAACCAAAGGTTTTCTTTTGTTTTAAAATAGACATATACTACCAACTACTAAATGGATACACAAAATACAGTGCATTATTATCCAGCCATAAAAATGAAGTCAACCAGGTGGTGGTGGCCCACACCTTTAATCCCAGCACTCGGGAGGCAGAGGTAGGTGGATCTCTGTGAGTTCGAGGTCAGCCTGGTCTACAGAATGAGTTCCAGGACAGCCAGGGCTACAAAACAAAAACTAGGAAGTCCTGCTACTTGTACAACATGGATGAACCTTGGAAACTCTATGCTAAGTGAAAAAGGCCAGACACAGGAGGCCACATAGCATACAAAATACTCACCTACGTGAGATTTCCTAAGTAAGAGCCTAGAGAATAAGAGCAGATTCGTGCATGCAGGGAATGGGGCACAGTTCATGCATCTGGGGTTTCATGGAGTGTCTGCAAGACGTGGTAGTGGTTGGCAAAACATTGTGTATTCACTACTACTGAAATGTACCTTTTAAAATGGTTTAAATGTCTGGTGTGGTGGCACACACCTTGAATCCCAGCACTTGGGAGGCAGAGGCAGGCAGATCTCTTGAGTTCTAGGCTAGTCTGGTCTATATAGTGAGTTCCAGGACAGTCAAAGATATATAGTGACCTTGTCTCAAAACAAAAAACAAAACAAAACAAAAAAAAAACCCAACAAAATAAAACAACACAAAAGAAGGTTTAAATGGTAAAATTTATACTACACATATTTTAACACAACTTAAAAACAGCAACATATTAGACAACAGAAACAAGCAGCTGTACTTTTCAGTTGCCTTTAGAAGACATGAACGTGAGCAATAACCACCAAGTTTGACAGTCTGGAGTGTCAATACTTGCATAAAGGCTGGAGTAACACACTGTGTTGTGTTTGGGACTTTTGCTAAAAGAATTAGTCTAGAGCCAGGTATGGTGGCACACGCCTGCAATCTCAGCATTGAGGAGGCTGAGGCAGGAGGACGGAGTTCAAGGACAGCTAGGCTACATGGAGAGATGCTCTTTAAAAAATCCAGAGGGAATACAAGAGTGCATTTCAGGAGCTCTCGCCACAAGGGGTGGGGGACGCTACCATGTGAGCTTGGCGTGCTGATTTGCTTGACACAGCGACCATTTCATTGTGCATACCAAAACATTAAATGTATTCAATAAAAATTTGAGAAATTAAGTATCTGCAAACCTCTTAGGTCATTTTATAGAAAAGAGTAAAAAAAATTAGAATTATGTGCACATATACAAAAACTGGATACATAATATTAAAAACCTTACATTAGCTCGTTATCTCCTAGAGCAAAAATGGAGGGCCCAGCCTGCGCTCCCACCCCTGCTTTGACTGTGGTTTGTCAATGTCCAGGCTGCTGGAGCTGCCATCCTCCATTGTGTAGGGCATGCTGATGGGTGAGTCTGGCTTCCTGGGTCTCAGGAATCTGCCACATCTTTCTTTAGGACGTGAAAACAGCTGGCCCATGAATGGTGGCTGGTGGAGATGCTTCCCCTGGGCCCTTCCCTGCAGACAGCTGCTCTGCCTTTGTAGCCGACCCCAAACCCACAGAACTGCCTTCGCATCCATCTGGACAGAGCAGTGGGAAATGATTCCATCATCCTGTCTTGCCTTTTAAAGTTTGAGCGGCTCCATAATAGACCTAAGTATTTGGAGGTTCCAGATGGCTTTGTTCATGGAGGGTCTGCAACTAGCCAGCTGCCTGATGAGGCTGTTCTTATGAAAGCTCCCCCTATCTCTCCCTCATCCACAATGAAATGGTGCTTATATTGTCTGCACCAACCCAGGCCCTGCTGTGCCTGGGAAGTTTACCTCTTCCAATCATGTGGCACGATCCTGGTGACCAGAGCTTGCTCCTGCAACTTTGGGAGTGTCCTGTAGCAGCACACAGCCTGTATTACCTTCCAGGTACCCTCTTCCCTCTAACAGCACCCAGACTCCTTTGCAGGGCCAGCCTGTCACCATGATTGGAAGCTTTGGAATAGCATAGCATGATGTGCTATAAGGACCATCAAGTCTGAGCTTTTTGGAAACTCTTTCTCTAGGAACCCCCAAAGTAACAGGCGTGCTGGTGATCATCACCACCAATACTCAGGATGCTTGTCTGAAGGTTAAAATACAGCAGGCGCACGGTTGGAGACAGCAGTCCTGACACATGCTGTGAGACTCAGTTCATCGCTGGCTCCAACTGAAAGAATGCGGGTGTGCACCTGTCGACGTCTCTTTCTGTCTAAGGATAGAGACTGATCCCGAGGCTTCAAACACGCCAGGAACACTCACTCCGCCATGGAGCCACACCCCAGCTCCCACAACACACCCACTTGCTGATAAGTTGTTTGTGGCTGTATCTAGTGTGGTTATGTGAAATTTTCATTTTCTGCATTAAAAAGGCTGTCTTGTGGTAAAATGTGCAAAAGATCTACCATGTTCGCTCTTTGAAGTGTTAGCCCAGTGGCATCGAGTGTATCCTCACTGTTGGACAAAGTGACCCTCACTACCCACTTCCAGCATCTTACTTACCTTCATCCTAAACCAAAACCCTGCCACCATTTCATGCCAACTCCGATCTCTTCTGCCTTCAACCCCCCACTAACCACTATGTTAATTTGTCTCTATGAATGGCTGCATTAGTAAATATCACATGAATGGAAATCATACAGCTATCTGTGACTGACTTACCTCATTTCTAGGTCTTCAAGGCTCACCCACATTGAAGAGTGTACCACAGTGTCCTTCTTTCTTGCTGCTAGCTAATAGTCCACTGTGAATACACATTTTGTTTCTCTGCTCACTTGCGGGTGGACATATGTGCTATTTTTTCTTTTTTCTTTTTCTTTTTTTTTTTTTTTTTTGGCTGTTATAAATAATGCTTCAGTGAAAAGCAGTCTACAGGTATCTATATGAGTCTTATTTTAACTCAGAAGCTTCGTGTATATCCGCCACCGGATAGCTGGCTATGCAGTGACTCTTGTGTTTGAGGGTTAAAGGGACTGTTATGCTGTCTTCCACGGTGGCTGCATCACTAAACGTCTCCACCAATGCGCTGCCAAGGTTCCAACTGCCCCATCTCTGCACCAACACTTGTCTTTGGAAACCACTGAAAGGAGGAACTGTGGGACCCTGGGAAGAGGCCTTATGACCTCATCTTTGTAAGAAGAGAATCGTTGGGCTACGGAAACATCAAAGACAGAAGCTCTGGCCTTTTGGAATAGTTCTGTGCTCTCCAGCAGTGTCTTCGTAATTCCAGCCTCACACCACCCCCAACACCAGGATGCTGGGCTGCATGTCTGCAGTGGAGATGAAGGACGCGCAGAGCTATGGACTACTTACTCCCTTTCCCGATTAGAAGGGAAGAGACTAACCATATATCCTTCTTGGGAGCCACCTTGCTGTGGTCCTTCCCAGCTCTAGCATCTGTGGTGAGAATAAAGGCATTTATTTCCTAGGACCCTCAGAGTCCAGGAAAGCTACAATACTATCTCACAAGTGTGTAGCCCCAGGAGATGGGTAACTGGCCCCCTTCTTTACACCTTTCACTGCACTCTGCCAGCTACAGAAAACCTGGGGGAACTTTCCATTTAGAGCTAGAGAAGACAAGGGATGGGGGTGGGGGAGGAAAGAGCCAGTGAACTGTGACACCAAGACCTTGTAAGGGCTTTATTTCTATATCATCATGGTCTCAGACAGACTCTGAGGCACCATCATTTGTCTCAATTTGGCATCCTCAGGATTTTCTGTAGTGCTTTTTCCTTAAACAAGAAAATGTCAAGTGAGCTTTGTACACTGCCAGTTAATGTTTGAACAATAATTTAAAAATGGTGCTGTTGTCTCATTGGGACAGGGGGACAAACAGGAACCGTACAGTACAAGGAACTTCACAATGAGTTACAGTGGATCAGACCAACGCACACGCAGGTGCGGGCAGGGACAGAGCAGTGTATGTACAGGTGCCCGAGGACGTGCGGTAGGCGGAGTATATGGGTCATACAGTGAGTCTTAAGTCCATCTGAGGGGCTCCATACCTTCTCAGACATGTTGATCTGCATCCTTCCAGATTATGGACACTCTTGTCTTCTGGCCTCATGGCCTTTTCACTAAAAAGAGTTTACTGAGTTGGACAGTCTGAAGCATTAAAAAAGACTCCTAAAAAAAACTTAGCACTGGACAAAATAAAATTTAACTTAGAACACTCTGAACTCAATATGGAGAAACCCAACCAAAATGGAACAGTGCAGATTTAACAGAGGCAGTCAGGATTGAGAACAAGGGTGTTTGGAATCTCTTAAGATGTACATTTTAAAACTCTTAAGTCTATTTATACCTTATTTACCTTTTTATTTTTTTTTGTTTAATATATAGTGTGTAAAAAAAGATGGAGACAAAAATAGTTTTCTGAGCTATGAAAAAATTATTACAGGCACGTTTACTGTTTCATTCCCGAAACATCTCAGTTTACCAGGTTGAACATTCAGCAGCCGTGTGTTTTTAAAAAAACATCCTTGGACCTTGAGAAAGCTACATCTTTCCTTTGGGGCAGAGGTTGGTGGATGGTGATGGTCTGGGTATGCAAAATTACAGTGAATTATTCCGGTGATAATCCATGCAAGCTTGCATCACGTCACAGGTGTGGCTTCTCCTCGGGTGGCTCCTCCTCACCGTGTTCCTCCAACGACGACGACACCGTCGGGTCTCCAGGCGACGGAGACTGGGAGGCAGTGGGGGAAGGTGGAGCCCAACGGGATGGGAGGCGGCGGTTTGCTGGTCTCTCTGGCCTGGAGAAGCAGGGCTCTAGGGATGGCGCAAGTGCAGAACAAGGTAGTTCCTTCAGAGCCGGAGAGAGGGAGACAGAGTTACTCAGGACCTGCAGCGTCACACGGGCAATGGCCCCAACACACTTCAGACACACGGAAGTCAAATGGAACAGCCCAGGCGGCTTCAGCATCTCAGTGATTATGGCATGCGCGGGGAGTAACTTAAAAGTGATCAGGAAACATTCCACATGGACGACCGGAGACACGTGACACGTGACCTTTTTACGCTGTGACGAAACTACCACAAAACACAGGGGGGGCGTGGGTCTGCTTGCGGGGCATCTCCAGGGCTGGAACACAGAGATGATGAGGAAGCAGTGGGGGGTCACCCTGTTCCAGCCCCATCCTTGAGCCCCTTGAAGGAGCCCTTCAGCTACTGAGCTAGTCTCTCGCAGGATCTCAGTCTACGGAGGCCCACAGGGACCTGGGGTGGCATCCAGCTGTATTAGCAACGGGATTCAAACAGAACTCTGCCACTGTTTATTCCAAGCTGACTGGCAGAAGGCTAAACAAACTCCCACAATGTGGGGGGAGGGGGGGCGGGGAATGTTGCAGACAGAAATTTTAATTGAGGTCTAGTTTTCTTTAATGACTCGTCACCGTGGCGGCGGCGGCGGCGGTCTTACAAACTGGTACCGAGACGGTGCTCGTGTGTTTGTGTTTCAGCCACTGTGACCTTCTGAGGGCTGCTGACCTCGTGACACACAGCATTCAGTGTTGGTGCAGAGCACCTGTAGCCGCTGGCTTGTTTAAAAGGAATGTGGCGCTACGTGTCCCTCGCCTGCATGTCAGGGAACGGGATGTCCAAACTCGGAAGTTACTAACACACAGGAAGGTGGGGAGCTGGGTCACACGCCATGTGAACTGCGGGTGACGCTCGCGCATAAACCTGAGGTAGTACAGGACCGTGATGAAAGGCACAGAGAGGATGCCGTGGAATAAGGCCCCACAATGGAAGTCAAGAGGTGAACTGGAAGATCTAGACATGACAATGAAGGACCCAGAATGAAGAGATTAGGAGCAGCAGGGATGGAAGGACGGATGTTGTGTCCAGTGGGCGGGCGATGGCTCTTGGGAGAAGATGAAAACATGACCAAGGACGCTCAGAGATGGCCAGTGAGGATGTCATGACCCGAGGGCGGCAAGGGACCCACAGGCTTCTGTAAGAGCAATGGAGTAATGGGGTAGAGTCCTCCCCTCATCCCTGAGGGGACAGCAAGAAAGGGAACATTAACACTGAGACCATTCCATCAGATGCCTCCTACCTGACCTAGGAGGGCCATTTATACTGATAGTACCGTGACAGCCAGGATGTACCTATAATTACCACGTGGATACACGTGAGGTCAAGGTGGTGCTGTATCTGTGTCTCGTTACCTCACCTCACAGTACCTGGAGGAGAGTGGGTACGGTTTGTGAAATCCATGTCCCGGCTCCCACTACTACAGGAGTGAGCATGCGCACGTTTGCCGAATATCGGTGTGGCTGCTGCTACAGATCTATCCAGCCCCTCTTCCCACTGAGGATGAATAGAATGAGCTCTTCTCAGAGACCATCAAACCCTCCTCACTAGCACCTGTTTGTGCAGGAAAAAAATGTGCAGCCACAATGTCAAGGAAACTAACATTTCCTTAGTAAGATACCAGCACACACAAGGAGCGATGCTGTTCTTTACTCAGAAGCCAGTGGGGTGGCTGTGTGGAAATGGTCTTTTCCACTAATTTCTTGGCCATTCAGCCCCTCCCCCTGCTATGGGGACACAACTTCTATCTCATGGTGGCTGTGTCTCCCCTACCCCCAAGACAGAGTCTCACTATGTAGCCCTGGCTGGCCTCAAACTCACTGATATCCACTGCCTCTACCTCCCCGGTGCTGGGATTAAAGGTGTGCACCACCACGTACAGCATGGCTCTACTTCAGTTCTTAACTTCAGGTAGATTAGGAGGGTGACTACATCCCTGACTCAAACCACAACGTGTACTTTCTCATAGGTCTCACTCAGTTCAGGCTCTGACGGCCATGCTGAGTTCTCAAAAATACAGGCAACAGAGATGTCTCTGTCATTATTCATTCGGAGTATTATTATTCATTGATACTTATCAAGGACTTACTTTTTCACCAGTAGACTCACTGGGAAGGACAAGAGACATTTGGGTTTATTCTTTCTGGCATGATTGTTTGAAAAAAAAAAAATGATCGAGAAGGCTCGACACATTATGCACACCACACCCCAGCACACCGCAGCACACATATGCAACTGAAACGCCAGTGAGCCGTGGTGGGTGGGTCTAAAAACAACAGAAGCTTGGTTCAAAGGCTCCTCCAGGCAAGGCCTGAGAGATGGTCCTTCCTAGCCAATGTTTCTCTCTTGCTCGAACTGCAAACTCCAGGGCGGGAGAAACTCCAGCGGAATCTACATGCTAAGTAGTCAACCCTGGAGCAGGCAAAGTGGGGTGTCCGGGGTACTCGGGGTCCATTCCTGGGGGTGAGAGTGGATCTCCACAGATGGTGATGGATGACAACCATGAGCACATCAGCTACACATACAACTCTCTGGACAGGCGGAAGCGAGAGGGAAGGAGGCACTTACAGTGTGAGGCAGGCAGGGCTAGAGTCCCCACGGGGCAGTTAGTAAGACAGTTTGGTTCTGGACAGACAGGCAGAGAAAGGAGAGAAAAACAACTCCGTTGCAAAGTATGTTTCAAACAGAAGAACAGTACAAGTAGAGGCCCTGCTCTAAGACGGCCCCCAGGAGAGAACAGTGGTCCCCGAGTTCATTCAGAGGCGGGCTGGGTAGGGGCAGGAGGCAGCGGCCATGGCACTCAGCTCACAGGACCGTCTTCTGCCATGTGTCAACAGACTGAAGAAGGAAGCAGAACCAGGGACAGGCAGTGGCCTCCCAGCTCTCTGACGGCACGTATGTGAGGGGTGATAGCGGGATGGCTGGATACATGGTCTGGCTTGTTCTGCTCACCACAAGCTACAGCTGCCTGTGCTCGAATGTACCCCAGTACACTTAGCTCTGGGAGGGAAGGATGCCAGATTGTTCTCTTGGCACATCTCTGCCTTTGCTGCCAAGCTTCAAGAGAGAGGCCAGGGTCACTTGAGGGGTGAGAGGGAAGCACAGAAGGGACACTTCCCGTCTCTCATGTGTTGAGACCCCAGTAACATGCTACACAGGGTGCCTGGCACGGGCTAGGGGAACACCAGCGACTCCGCTGCTCTGGGCGTGAAAGCCAGACCTGCCACAAAGTCACCGAGGTGAGATGTGCTTCCCAGCGGGCCTATTACATGGGGTCCATCCAAACGGGACTGGTTCTGCTGGCACCCAGAATAAGCAAACTGCTGAGAGAAAGGGGAAGACGAACCCACAGCCTTGAAACGCTGCCGGCGAGTCTCCCTGTGGGCTCTTGGGCCCTGAAACTGCCTGTGTGCCTGTTGAGACACTCAAGCTTGCTTGGGAGCCAACAAGGTGGGGGGTAGGGGGTGGGGGGGTGCAGGGGAGGTGCGAGGCTCTACACACATGCTTTTCAGAGAATAAGGGCCGTGCAGAGTGACCTGCAGTGACGTTGTGAGTTTTGCACCACCAGGCATTGACTCCACTCAACTATGTGTTATCGCTATTAAACCTCCGCGTTACCCAGTTGCTCTAAGCATTTGCTGTCAAGAATACAAAGGTTCTTTGGTTCCCAAACTTAATTGCTACTTGGTCTCTAATAGGAGCAGAAATTCAAGACAGCCAATGGACAATGCTTTAAAAACAAGCTCTATTTTAACTGAAGGCAGAGTATTCATGTACACACAGACCCTCCCAAGCCACAGGAACTTATCTGAGGGCTCCTGAGGTTTGGTGGTACAAAATATCAAAAGAGACACCATTTGTTACCTGAGAATTTCTTATCCTGTGATGTCCATTCTTGGCAGAGCACGTGACAAATCTATCCCTACAACTCAGACCTTGGGAAGAGCAGCTCAGGGGATTGCTGTTTCTATAGGTAACTGTCAAAACCAGCATGGCCTGACCTGCTTCTGGTGGGAACTCTCTATTTTGAATACTCCTCCAAGGGCTGGACGGGGAACCTGGGAGCAGTGTGAGGCAAGCGGCAGAGGAAGCACACCTTTCTCCTCATGTCACATGGGAAGCCAGAGCTGCTGCTGCCGTGCGAAGACGCGGTGGGCAGCCTGGGAGCACCCTGCTGACTTCTGCCCCTGCCCTTGCTGGACGTGGGAGTGGCTGGGCTTGGACGAGGCTCATGAACACATGTGCAGAGCCAGGCTCCTAGGAGTTGCAGTCATGTGATCACTGACTGGACAGACCTGCTCTGTCAGCAAGGCCTTGACAGTGAGGCACAAATCCCCCCTGCTGTCCTCAGGCTGTTTCACTTGCTGTGGGCATGGGATTTTCTTTCTTTCTTTTGAGACAGGTTCTCATTATGTAGCCTTGGATGACCTAGAACTCAGAGATATACCTGCCTCTGTCTCCCTAAAGCTGTGGACCACCATGCCCATGGGTGTCCTTGTTTGCGTGTGTGGTTTTTGTTCGTTTGTTTTTTTTTTCCATTGCAAGAACACACGTGGGCATATGCATCAATAGAATTCTGTTGCCATTGTCACATTCTATTTGGGCACAGTTTATACTTCATCCATTACCTGATTCCAGTGAAAGGTGGTTCATAAGATGAAGACAAACTGCTGATCTGTACTGAGGAGGTCTGAGACTCCAAAAGCTATTCTTGTAGTTCCCAATCAAAGAAGTTTGTGTCTGTGTGGTCCAAATACACTACAGCATGCCCCTCAGGAAGCCACACATAAAGATCTGCAGTGTGGAGAAGTCCTGACAGACAGGCATGCACGCACGGCTTCTGTTCACTCAGTTTTCACACTTGCACCAAGTCACACAGAGAGGAACTTAGTATACCCCAGTACAAATCCCAGACCAAGAGAGAAAGACAAATCCCAGACCAGAGGGCAGAGTCAGACCAAACCGCGTCCTCACGATTTTGAGGAAAGTAAAAGTAAATTTTCTTATAAGTTACTCAGGGTTTGTCTTTCTGCCTGGTCCATTTCCCAGCTCACTTCATCCCTGCCCAGTTACAAGGACTCCTGAAACCACTGCCCAGGACCCACCCCAGGCTTCCTATGCTAGGCTGCTAAAGGCAGAGCTGATGGGCAATGGGGCAGCACCCAGTTTACCTCCATGGATCCTGGTTCAGCTGGTCCTGCTTCTCCGGTGTGGCTGTCGCTGGTGAGACCTGAGGGGCTGTGGGTGCTGGCTAGCTTCTCCTTTAAGGCATGCTCCAACAACTTTTTGTTGAGGATCCGGGCTACGTTCTCAGTGAGTGTGTAGCCAGGGGGCGCAGATAAGTCCTGTCTCACGGGTGTGCTCTCTCCACCATCCTCCCTGCACGTCTCCGAGCCCACCCCTAGGGGGCTGGGCGACCTCCCTCGGGAATTAGTGCCTGTTTCCTGGCCTGGACCCAGCTCCTGGCGAGGTTCCGCTGAGCGAGAGCGGCTCCCAGCTCGCACCCCGACGGGACTGTGGTCAATGATGTTGAAGAGGCTGGAGAGGCCGTCGTTGATGGTGGTGTGCACAGGGCTCTCCCTGGTGGTGGTGGAACGGGCCCAGGCCGACTCGCTGAACCCTTTCTGGGCCATGCCTGGTGAGGTCCTGCTATTTGGCTGGTCAGCTTTTGAGAGGGGCTTTCTCTGAAGCTTGGGGGAACCATACTTTGGGGAGCAGCAGGTGCGTTCAAACTTGGCCTGCACCTTCTCGATGGCAGGGGCCACCTGTCTGTTCCTAAGGCTTCGGGAAGGAGAAGACACAGGTGTAGTGCCACCTCCGGCTTTTGGCGTGAGACACTTGTGGGGGCTGCTGGTGACGCCGCCGGCCCGCAGGGCCTCAGTCTGCAGGCCCACACTGATTGTCTGGATGGTCTGTGTCCCTGCGGTCCTGGACCCGTTGGTCTGGCAGGCCATATCCCTGACTTGTGGCTCGGCGGGACCAGAGCAGATGGCATTCCTGACAGAGAAGGCCACCTCCTTCATGTCATCGCTCATGTTCTTAGACAGATCTAGGCTGTGCAGTGGGGAGGCGAACCCCAGGGAGGGGCAGACAGGTCTGTCTAGGGGGCGGAGGGACCCCTCCACATAGTCTCGGGGGTGCCTGGGTGGGGTGCAAGGCCACCTGTTGAGCACAGGTTCCGGGTGACCTCCCTTGGCATCCGCCAGGTTCCCTCTTGCTCTGCTCACGGGGAAGGGGCCCTCGGGGTCCACTCGGCTCCTGCCCTCCCCACCCGACACTAGACTGTCAACCCGGCGGATAGCAGGGGGGCTGTGCAACACGTGCACCCCAGACTGCTCGGTGAGGACGTGGCTCCGCAGGGGCTGCTTCTGGCAGTGCTCCGGGCTGGTCATGGTGTCCGTCGTCATGGTGACACTCGTGGTCAGGTACCAGGAGGAGTCAGGAAAAGGCTCGGGGGTGGCCTCATGTCCTACCCGCCCCACCTCGGTCCTGTCTGCCCAGAGGTCTGGAGGTCCATCAGTCCCAGTCCTGGGGGGAGTGCAGTCCCAGTTTTTGCTGTTGAACTCCTCGATGTACTTCAGGTCATCGGGAGACAGGGGCGGAGTGACATCCTCCTTGCTGCTGGCAGATGGCAGGCCCTTCTCAGGCAGGAATGGGGAGACGTCCATCAGACGCTGGAATTCAGACATACAGGACACGGACACAGCCCTGGGGAAAGAAGGAGAGCAGGTGTCGGCTCTGGGCTGTGCTCTACACAAGACGTGCCCACGGAGGTGCCCGCCTCTACCTACCTCTTAAAAATCGGGCCAGCCACTCGATACCCTGGGTGGCTGATATGCTCACCCCATGAATGCCCACAGTTGTACTGCTCTGCGATTGTGCCTACAGCCTTGCCTTGGTCTGAATTGAATAGAGCTACCCCTCTCCCCCCGCCCCGCAATGGCTGCACGGACACGTGGATTATCTACCCGGTCACAGCTAATTCCAGACTGTGGTCTGACCACTCAGCCCACTGAGGAGCATCATCCTCTACTGGCTTCCATGGCTTCCACCGACCTGTGCAGATGAACACGCCATAATCTCTAGCTACAGTGAGCCGTAGGACACGGCAGAGAGAGAGTCTGCTGAAACATCTCCAGGCCCACATCTCTTTTCACCCAACCAGCCTCATCCTCCACCGGCCTGAAGGACTAACCGTCTCCAAAGGCCACTTGGAAGACGTAGGAGAAAACAGGGAAGTGGTCAGCTTCCAGTCTTGTTTCAAACAAGAATCCAATCAAGCCCACGCAATTCGGCGTGAGGGCGTACTCGCCTCTCTCAGCCTTCCTCTCTAAAGGCAAGTGGTCTCTCTCTGTGTGTTCTTTCTGTCCTCTGTAGGAGGAAAACTCCCTCCGACACACAAACAACAGTAAAGAGGGAAGATAGGTGAGTCACAATAGCTGGACTTTGGTAGCCATCGCCCAGTGCGTATTCATGTGGGTGCAGATCCTCAGGGCAAGCATTTTAACTCCTCATGTATCAATCTGACATAAATTTGTTGAATGCTCTCCACCTGCTCTCCAGTCTCCCCAGAGGCGGCGGGGTGCCATACTGGACAAGTCAGGAGGTGGCTAGGGTAGTCACGCAGCTTGCCTATCCACCAGGACAAACAAATGGTCAGAGGTTGGGGGTTGGGTGTGCCCACCACCTCAGGTGGCAGAACCTCTGTGGCCTGGGGTCACTCCAACTGTGGCAGAAGTGGGGAGGCAAGGCAGACACCAACTTACCATCCCGCTAGATCAGTTTTCCTTCGCCTTGACAGGCAGTGTGTACCTAGGGTTCTATCTCAGCCCTGGCTATGTCAGAGGGGATCCCAGACCCAGTGCACAGATCACCCCTCCACAGAACCTGGTAATAACAGTAAGGCCAGACTGGGGCTCTTCCATGAAGAAGTCTGAATACTCAATGGTTGCTACACAGAACCACAGTGGCGGCCACAGGTGGGGGCTTCGTGCCTCTGGGGTTAGCTGGATGGAGGAGCACAGGGATGAGAAAGAACGGAGGGGCGTGGACCTTAGAAGCGGCCATGTTGATGAAATGAGACTAGGACGCAGAGGAAGCATGTTCAAGTGCCTCCTGATGCAAGAGATTGGGCAGGACCCACCATACGGCTAGAACTCAGACGGTGCATGGCCAGGGGAGGGGTCGGTACCTTCATAGTTTTGAACATTTTGATGCCACTTAAAATTTACAACCCTCCATGTTGACTACTTCTGAAATCAACAGAGGCAAATAAGATTTAAAAACAGTTAGAGTACAAAAGGAAAACAGAGAGATGGGAGGCCTGGGCTACCAAAAGCGAACGGCTCGAAGCCTTCACCTGGACACAGAGCTGTGGATGCCGCTGTGAATGGGCAGAGCAGTTGGAGGGACAGCTAACCTGGGTGGGCCGCTTCTGTGTCGGATACTGACTGGCTTCCTGTGTGCTCATGCGTGTAAACTGCACAAGGAAAATACAATAGCACAACCTTTCAAGAATCTGAGACTCTCCAAGAAAATAATAAAATAACAAAATCGTGCAAGGATCTGAAACTCTCCTATTTGTGGAGGAGGCGACCGAGGCCCAAAGCACTAAAGTCCCAGACCCAGGGAAACAGAGCAGTAAGAGGCATACGCAGATTACTTCCGGATTACCCAAGCCCTCAGGTATACTTTGTATTGCCCAGGGAAGACCAGAGATGAGCAGGACCATGCCCAGACAACTCCGTCAGCTGTGTGGACAACAGACGACGTAGGCTACAAAGGAGACGGTCATTTACAGCCTCCAAGATCACAGAAAAAAAGGAGGAGGGTTGCTGAAAGCGGCAAAGTGCCGGAGAAACAGATGGGATGGAGATAACGTGTATCCAGGTACAGACGGAAGAAGAGGCAGAAACCAGAGAGCATGGGCTCCCAAGCAGGAAGCCGGTGTGCAGCTAACACGAAGGGCCGCAGCTCCGGTCTGTTTCCTCTGGGGCTCACCGCAGCAAGGACTGTAACAACAAATCCCCCAGGTACCAGGAGCGATGCCTCCTGAGTGCCGTGGTTTTCTGAACGGCCCATAAGAAGAAAGTTTTCCACAGACCTTTGAAAAACTGACCTTCTCAAGCACTGCGAAGTTCTTGTCATAAGACACATGTCAGCGTGTGTTCTTTTTGTTGCTAAGACTAATCCACGAAGCCAATAATTTAATAGCAACTACTTCCTGTAAATTATTCCGGAGAGTACCCACAAACACCGCATCAAAATGGGGGAATGTTAAGGGCAAAAGATTTCTAATTTAGCAATCAATTTTACTTACCTTTGAAGATTTCCCTTGCAACTTTCTTCTTCCTGTAAAAAACAAATGTTTGTCGGAATCAGTCGACTTTGGCTTCCTAGGAATCCTATCTGCGCTAAAGTGACTCGTTTTGCTCTGGCCCCTTAAGATGTGGTTTAAAATGCTCACTGAGGCCCAGTTCTGGGCTACTGCCCTGAGCCCTTTGAAGTCTTCACAGTAAAAGCAGCATCCGCAGCATCATGGGAGGGCAAGAGCTTCTGTAGCCTCCCCAGGGAGGGAGGGGCCTGCCTGAGTGAGGGAAGCTGACTCTAAAGCTGGTTGAGTAAATGGCTCTCCTGCATTCCCGTGGAGGACTTCCCCACTGAAGTTCAAAGACCTGGCCATCCGGAGTAAGTCCGAGTGTGCGTATGTTGGTGTAGGAGTGGAAGCTAACAGAGTGAGTGGAGAGTTGGGAGACCGATGTCCTCTGGTCCAAATCTTGCTATGGAGGTTGGTATGGGTGGCATCTTCGGGGCAGGGGCTCCTGCTTGCTGTTGAATATTCTTAGTTAGGATCAGAAGTAGAAGAACAGTGACTTCCCCTTAAGAGCAGCAGGAGCTGTGTGGTAAACAACGCAATGGCAAAGGGTGTCTGTCTATTGAGAAAAGACTTGCATGCTGACACATTGGAAGAAGCAATCACTTGGCAGTAATGAAGCCACATTCCTTGGGACAGTCCCACTGAAGCATGCCCTTCCTCACAGACAGCAAGCCTTTGTTTCCTCCACACAGAGGAGTAAGGTCTCACTTGGATCTTGGGCTCTCTCTGCTACAAAGCGGGACCAGAGAGATTGCCTGCAGATCTGTGGCAGGGCAGACCTATCAACAATCATTCTACCGACCTGACACACACCACTGAGGGTAAGGCAAATATGACGTCACTGACGCGACTGACGTACGTAGTTGAGCATCCCTCAATCCAAAAATCTGTAACCTGAAATACTTCAAAATCTGAACATTTCTGACATTTGTTTCACACGCAAAAAAAACATATAGACTAAAATTGCCATTAGGCTACGGGCATAAGGTGCATATGAAACATAAATGATTTCTGTGTTTGAATTTGAGCCCTATCCCCAAGAAACCTTATTATGAATATGTAAATATCCCAAACTGCATAAAAATTGGAAATCTGAAACCCTATGGTCTCAGCATTTTGAACCATAGACATTCAACTCACACAATGTCCCCACATTTCAGCACTATCTGAGGTAAGTCCCTGTAAGTCTGAGGTATTAGAAAGAACAGTACCCAGTACAGTCACTGTTAATTGGATCACATGTAATGATTCCTATACCAGTGTCCCCACCCCATCATCCCAGTTTTATTGAGACAGGGTCTCACTATTCCTATACCAGGTTTTTTTTTTTTTTTTTTTTTTTTGGTTTTTCGAGACAGGGTTTCTCTGTGCAGCTTTGCGCCTGTCCTGGAACTCACTCTCTAGCCCAGGCTGGCCTCGAACTCAGAGAGATCCGCCTGGCTCTGCCTCCCGAGTGCTGGGATTAAAGGCATGCGCCACCACTGCCCGGCCCTATACCAGTTTTTAAAATGAGGTTTTAAAAACAAAATCAGCCAGGAGGTGGTGGCACACGCCTTTAATCCCAGCGCTCGGGAGGCCGAGCCAGGCGGATCTCTGTGAGCTGGAGGCCAGCCTGGTCTACAGAGCGAGATCCAGGACAGGAACCAAAACTACACGGAGAAACCCTGTCTCGAAAAACAAAACAAAGCAAATAAACAAACAAAAATCATCAAGGGAAAATAAATGACATTGTGCCACAGAAATTTTGCTGGCTCTCTTTAATTCTCTCATTTGTTGATCCAATTGTTGGATCTTTTTCCCTTTGCCCAGAATAACATATTTATAGCAGCTGCCATTTTGTGATATCTACTAAATGTTAAGAAATTCCTTAATACAGAACTATTTCTCAGCCATTAGTTTTCTAGAATCAGAAAACTGTATTATGATTTCAAGAAAAGTTGAAAATACACATTCATTTTGTCTATTGTGTTTTGTTGACTACACTCGTTCTTGAGAGTTTTCATGTGGCATGGGACCCTAGTCCAGCACTTCTAAACCCACAACAAGATGACTAAGTTAAACTAATCACAGGAGTAGGTTCAGGTCCACCAAACAAAGCCATCTCCATTGGCAAAGGGTCACTTGGCTCAAGGCACAGGTTGTCTGGGGAACTTGCCGGGAGGGGCATCTGCCAGACACTGGCTGCAGATGATGACAGCCCCCTCCTGCTGTTAGGGACCTCAGAGGACAAACCCAGGCTGACCTCGGCAAGGCAGTTCCTGAGAGGTGGCGGATCCTCTGGTTCATCATCCAGGGACAAAGCATCCAAATACAGATTCTCGCTGGCCGAGCACCTGTCCGACTCCTTCAGTTTGGAAAGCGGCCGGTCTTCAAATGGGATGGAGTCAGTGTCTGCACAGGGCCATATGGACACAGGTCGGGGCGCACGGAGGCCTCCTTGGTGTGGAAAAGGGCGAGTGTTGTCTTCCTTTTGACTGCAGAGGAAACTGCCACTTCTCCGGGGACTGTTCTCTTTCTGCAACTGAGTGTTAAAAATGGAAAGAATCAGCCTCCCTTTCCAGTGTGACAATTTTTCTAAGACCATCCTTTCTCCACTGTGTTGAATTGCAAGAGTCTACCTGAAAAGACTTGGCTAGAAGCAAATGTTCTTAAAGTCATGACCTCAGTTTCAAAATGTCCTACAGTAATATCACAAATGCAAATGCCTTCTAAAGAAAAGCACACTTTCCAGGACTACGGAATCTTCCTGACGCAAATATTTATGTTTCGAGGGCTTTGCTGTTGTCTTCTTCATTTTTGTTATAGTCCAATCATTTATCAATTTGTGCTCACGGGGAAATTAGACTTTTTGTTGTTGCTGTTGTTTAATGGGAATAAGCATCGTGTTTAGTACTTTCTTTTGCAATTACCTCCAGAACTTTAGCTATGCTCCATGGAATACTGCCATGAATGGCAAACTCCTGAGGTGAACCCCATTTTCCTAACTGATCCAAGGCAGATAACAAATTCTATATATAACCCAAGTAACCGAACTGGATTGTGGCCACACGGTACTAAAGACAACTTTAATTTTGCTCGAGAGAGTTCAAACTTAGCTGTAAAGATGACTGAAGATCTGGCACACTTTTTGGCCTGATTTGGTAAACTGAAGCAATAACGGGCAGACAGGTCACTGGGAGTGTCGAGGAAGGGGCAGGGGACACAGTCAGTTGGGGGAGCACTTGCCTAGCGCGTTCAAGGCCCCAGTCCAATCCCCAGCCCTTCAAGGAAGCAGGGACTGAAGCTGTGGATGTGTGCCTTGCTGCTTTGCAAGCAAAAGTAATTTCCCAGCTCTTGCCCAGCTCAGTGGAGATGTGCAGACAGGTGAGCCGGCCGAGGGGCCTGGCATGTGCAATTCACTCGGCAGATAAGCACTTTCTTCCAGGGGGAGATCCTGAATGGGGGCATTTTATCAGAGAGCTACATAAAATCACAGAGGGCCGTCGGGATGTCCCAGGGGTGTGGCTCCCAGGCTTCAGCTCTCTTCTTCACCGCCTCTCTCTTTCTAAACACTTATAGAAAGTGCAATCGGGGCCTGAAGCTATTCTCACCTAGGATTTTATGATATGAGAGTGCACACTCTCCTAGATTGATTATTCTCTTGAATAAGTAAATTATCTAATGATCAGAATGTCATTTGGATTTCACTGGAAAGAGTGGCTGACTCAAGATTTCAAGTCCTCAAGTGCTGGAGGAAGTTCTAAAAAAAAAAAAAAAAAAAAAAAAAAATCCCTCAAACCCAGACTGGCTTTTAGGAGCATCTTTACAGGTTGTATCTCTGAAGCCATTTGAGCCTACATCCATGAGCTTGCAGGAGCGTGGACTATGAATGGTCAGGAGGAAGCTGGACAGGACCAAAGGACCCTCAGCTCATTTTCTAATTGTAGAGGCGTTCAAACAAACGTCTTTGAACATTATTGCTAGCCTATGAGAAGATGGGGGTCCCTGCCAGCAGCCAAATCTTAGATGCCAGTCTGTGTCAGGTTCACTGTTATATGAGGGAACAAACAGATCACTCCAGATTTGAGCTCAGTCCCCTCCACTCTCTCCTCCCCCTTCCTAATGACACATTTCTTCGCAGTTCCCTTAATGATGATAAATGCTTTACTTAAAAATATATATAAAAAGGAAAGCTTTTTATTATATTTCTCTAACGCATGTCAGTGCGGATGAGTTTCAACACATGATCATCTCCCAAGTTATTTTGGGCAGAGAATTAAAATGCAAGAATCGCATTGGAAGCTGTAAATGTGCACTGAGGGTGTGTATGTGTGTGTGTGTGTGTGTGTGAAGGGGGAGAAGGAACGACCCAAGAGGAGAGCTATGAACAACCACGTTCTAACTCAGTAAAGTGGGTTTCAAAAATAAACCCAGGCAGCCAGCAGCAGTTTGCAAAACCGGGGCTGCTAAGTGTCAGATTTCCTTAAAAAAAAAAAAAAAAAAAAAGAACCGAAGCGGCTCGAGCTGGCAGTCCCTGCTGCCGAGATGCCTGTGAGCTGCTGTAATAGTATAATGGATCCTTAACAGATAGGGTTTCCTGGGGCCGCACACCTACTGTACTCGTGATCTTGCAGTGGAATGACATTTAATGCAAATAGAAAATTTTAACAGGTTTGGATTTCAAATAATTGAGCACAACAAAAAAAAATCTCAAGAGTGTCACCTTACAGCTAGGTGGGGAGAAAGAGGTCGCCTTGTGCACAGGTTTTAGAAGATGGGCTGGCTGTTCAGGTTCTAAAGGTAACTTTTTTTTTTTTAGCTCCCCAAGTACAAGTATACAGAGAGACATTCTGTGACAGTGAACTGGGAGCTGACCAATCCTATGGAGAAATCCAGTGTGACTCCACGAAAGTTAACTAAACCCCCCAATCCAACGTGGGCCGAGATAAGAGTTCTACCCGGATGGATGAGACGTGCCTTAGCCACATTCCCACAGTCGTTCATCACACAAACTGCCTCACGTGGCATGGAAATGATGCAGGAGTTTAACGGCACCGGGCAAGTATGATGCACATGTCCTGGAAGTGGAAAATGGATTTGCTGCTGCTTCTCTCACTGTCCGTATCAAGTTATCACAGCCAAGGTTATTCGGCTTCCCTGGGGGGCAAGTATCAAGTGGACGCCGTGAGGAATATTCAGTTACATTTCTTGCTCATCTATGGAATGTGCAGCTAGACTTGAAACCAGCAAGCAACTGGACGAGAGATGAAACCTGTGCACGTTTCCCCTTGTATGTACATCTCCTTGGGCATCTGAGCCGACCTCCTCTTTCAGAGAATATGCTTACGTACCGCCGCTGTACTAGTTTTCAAATCAGGGAGTGAGATCTCTAAAACCCTATACAACGTTGACGACTCCCGCAGAAAGACTAGACTTTAGTTCTCAAAGCTGCATCTGCACGTCTGCAGCATCCTTTCATCGTGGACTGACCTGATGAGCAGGGAATCCTGCACAGATGCCAGGCACTATGGCACAGGTGTGAGGGCCAGGTGCACACCTGAAACACCAGGGGAGGTGACAGACAGTTCAGCCCTGGGTCACTGTTGCTTCAGAAACTGAGTGTTACCAGATGCATCTGACCAAGTTCTTCTTTGATAGAAATTCCTTACTCCACAAAGAAACACTAAAGCCTCAGATACCTGCTTAACTGACAGCGTGACTTTCAACACTAAAGCAGCCTGTGACAGGATGAACAAGCATCAATGACAGGCGGAGGGGACCCCCAAAGGCCCATGACAGGGGACACCATGGCCTCACGGGGTATGGCAGGGACACAAAGCAGTGGCCAAGAAGGAAGGTCCCTAGTACCAGGCTGCCACTGCTTACCTGTTGTTTCCTAGGAGATAAAACACTGCCTCTTGGAGGGAGAAGCAAGCGTCATGAGACTTTCAGGGCCCAAAAGAACCACAGAAAGTTAGAAGATTCACCAAGAGTCTCCCCTCCCCCAAGGTTATATAAGCAGTTAGCAGTTGTGGAGGAAGGAGCTGCCTGGAGGCTGAGCTGCCTACAGTTTGTGCACCAGAGATGCAGAGCCTGTGAATCACTGTGCTCCAGTGGGCTTTTCAGTGAGGTTTCTACCTGGGAGCCACCCAGGCTCCTGTAAGGAACCCCTCATCCACGGTGCTGTACGTAACCCCAGTAAACTCAACGCTTCACTAAACTAGACTGGGGTGGGATCATTCTTGGCCTGTAGTCAGAACTCCATCTGGGGCAGAGACATCTGTTCATGTCTCCTAAGAAAAAGTCAAGTTGGGTGTGATAAATTGGTGATCATTTTGTAAGGCTGCATGCTACTGTTAGCCCCGGAGTTCTGCCTCGCTGCAGACCCACCCACTCAACAGAGCACAGATGCTAGGCACAGTCTGGCAGATTGTTCACAGTGCTGTATTTCCAAACCACACAGGAAATGGTAACTTTCCTCTTGGTAGTATTTGGAGGATTTTGAAGTGGAGCCATATCAAATATTAGCAAGGTGACTCATTGGTGATCCAGCCCAGGAAGGCCTCCGCTCCCTCTGTCTGTAGTGGGTTTTCTTCCTCTCTACTGTTTCTAAGTCAAAGGCTCTGGCCATTCTTAAATCACGTGGTTCACTCTGCGCCCCTCCCTATGCAAATTTAAACTTGAATTCACCTTTGCCATTCAACCTTAGCACGGGAACGGTGTCGTATAGGTGGCTGGAAGAGCTTCATTCTCAACAGGCTCTCACATTAACGCAGGCGGTTGCGAGCATTTATAATGGAGTAATGCTGTACTTTATCCTGGTTACTACTTCTAACTGACTGATATTTCTTGAGGCTTTGGGCATTTATAAGAGTGACAGGTTGAAAAGAGGCAAGGTATCTGTGGGGGTGGGAATCCAGCCAGGGAGGAATTCAAAACCCTCTCCTCGGCGTGACGTGAAAATTGAATCTGCACATAACTCTGGCCCAACTGCAGCTATATAAACCACACCAAGCGCACGCAATGCAGAGAATGATTATCCAGCGGCAGGAAAACAACTCCCTCTGCTCTCCCCACATCCATCTGAGTTTGTTTATCGGGAGATGATGAGCTACCAGATACCTCCCTTGATTCTGGTCCTATCTAATCACGGCTCAGCAATACCACAGCAGGAGCACTCACCAGCCAACAATGACTTCTAACTCAATTTGGTAATTACTTCACTAATGGGAACAATTCCATCCAGGCTGCAGCCATCACCACGACCACGTCTTCCGTGGCCATCCTAAGTGTTAGCTTACTCTGGGGAAGAACTCGCTGCCGGATAACCCGAAATAACCTCCCCTTTCAACTTTAATCTTCAAATCCCTTCCAAAGGTCCCTTCCCAGCCCCTGCACATGTATATAAAGGCAAAATCGCCTACAAACTCTGCAATGAAAGGATGTGTGTAATGTAAGGGTGTGATGATTCACCTTGACTGTCAACTTCACTGGGTTGAGAAATGTCTAGATTAGTAATGCTGACCTGCGTGTGTTTGTTTGAAAGCCAGGCCTTTCAATTAAGGCCACTACATCCTGGAGGTTCTGACCTAATAAATGAATTAATTCCTAGACAAATTCAAAGTTGATGGCATTACCAGAAGGTGGTAGAAGATAAGAGATTGGGGTCTAGTTCAATGAAGTAGGTCCCTGGGGCTGCGCCCTTGGAGCTACAGCTTGCCCAGTCCTTCTGTATTATTCTCCCTGCTTCCTGTCCACCATGAGACGAAGGAGCTCCTCTACCAGGTGCTCCAGCCACCATGTACCACCATCCAAGCACACCGCACCAAGCAACCACTGACGGTCCCCACATCTTTTAAGTTGTTCTCACAGGTATTCTGTTACACGAAAGTAACTAACACACGGAGCACGGGAGCAGACCTCCGCTACAGGAAACCTAGCACTTCTCACTCTTCCTCTGGACGCCCTTAACAGCAAGCAGGTGACAGCAGCAAGCTAGCTCCTTTCTCTAGGTGCTCCTGGCTCCCAGGGCCGTGAGTTATCTGCATGCTGTCCACCTCTGGTGCAGCTGCTGCCCGCTTTGGTGCTGGGGTTGCGGCACACCTTACCTGCTCCATCCGCCACAGCAGCTCCTCCTTCTGCCGCCCCCACTCCTGGCGCTCGCTGTCCAGACGCTCCAGCAGCTCCACCTTCTCTCGGTTCCAGTTCTTCTCCCGGTGATGGATCTGCCAGCGCAGGTCCATGACCAGGCCGTGGCTGTCAGCCAGGAGCTTCTGGTGGACCTCTCTCTCCTTCTTCAAGGCCCCTTTGCCCTCAGCAGAGGAGTCGAGCTCTCCCAAGCTTTTCTCCGCCTTCTCTTCCAGCTGCCGGAGAAGAAGAAAAGACTCAGGAAGACCCCCTCTGAAGCACAGCACCGGAGGGAGAAAGGAAGCTCAGAATATGTATCTTCTACACATGATCCCAGGATGCATACTTAAGCCAAGCCGGACCGATGCCGTGGGAAAACAAAACGAATTTCATTTTTAAGGCCAGAGTTAAGAATACCGGATATAAAATCTCATAGATTATGTATGGCACACAGCTCTTACAGACACCTTCTTAGCTGCACCTCCCAGTCTAAGCCACTCTGTCGTCGGCCTCTACAGCTCCTTGAAGGTGATAGATACCATGCTTGGTTCGATACCTTCGGCCCCTTTCTGGGACAACAATGGAACCCGATATTCTTTAGTAAATGTCTGTCAAACCGCCAGGGGTGACATATAGAAACCATAAAACTACCACAGAAGAAACTGGTAGAAATGAGAGCGAAAAGACGCATCATGCAAAGATGACAGCACTAGGGTAGGCGTGCGGGTCTCCTTCCTCTGGGTACCCACGAGGCATCCTAACTGTTTATCCTAAGTGCTCTCGGTTCCTAGAACCGTCGTCGGTGCTCAAGGATTACACAAGACTTCCCGTTGGAAACGATGTGAGTGAGAGAAGGATGGGCACCTCTAAGCAGCTGAGGCAAAGATTCAAACAGGATAAATGACACAAACCTAAACAGATCTGGGAGAGGAGATCTCAGTTCAGAAAATGCCTCTTTAAGACTGGCCTGCAGGCGAGCATGAGTGGTATTGTCTTCATCGATAATTGATATGGGAGGGCCCCGCCCGTTGTGGGTGGGGCCATCCCCAGGCTGATGGCCCTGAGTTCTCTAAGACAGCAGGCTGAGAGAGCCATGAGGAGCAAGCCAGCAAGCAGCATCCCTCCATGGTTTCTGCACCAAGCTCCTGCCTCCAGGTTCCTGCCTTGCGTTTCTGCCACGGCATCCTTCAATGATGGACAGTGATATGGAAGTGTGGGCTGACACTAAAACTCTGTCCTCCCCACGTTGCTTTTAGTCAGGACGTTTTACCAGAGAAGTAGAGACCTCACTAAGACAATATAATTCTAAATTTCAAAACTGAAGGAGAAACCTCTTCTAACACACAGAAATGAAAACGTACAACAAAACAACTCTTGCCAGCGGACCTGCCCTCCCAGACCCACAGGGGAGGTTCTTTAAACAGAAGAAATATGGGACCAACACTTGGATCTAGCCAAAAATGCACAACGGAAATAGCAAACATAAATATAAAACTTATTTCCTCCATTTAAGCTGATTTTAAACATCACTTATTGTTTTGAGCAAAACAACAAAAACAAAAACAAAACAACAACAACAACAAAACCAGATGTGATACATTTGTATTTACAGCATATATAGAAGTAAACAGTGATGGTAAAGAGGATGGGGAGGGAGATGAAGTTCGTGCTGGTCAAAGATTCCAGGTACGCCAAGATATGCTGGTTAGGGAAGAGGGACCTTCAACTACTGCCTCCATCAGACTGGCCTGTGCACATGGCTGCAGAAGGTTTTCTATTCAGAGAGCCTCAGGGCTTGTGCCAGGTTGCTAAGACTGACTCAGTGGAACAGAAAAGCTGTGTTTTGCTTTGCTTCCCCCTATGCTAGAGACGCAGCCACGGGCTGCACACATGCTCGGCAAGTGCTTTTATTTTGAAATTGGTTCCAGTCTGTTACCAAGGATGACCTCAGACTTGGGATCCCCCTGCCTCAGCTTTCCTACAGGTACGCACCAGCAAGCCCAGCTAAGCAAAGACGATCCCATTTGTTGTTGGATCCTCAGTATTTAGAGCAAGGATTAGTTTGGATGAAACAAACAAACAAACAAACAAACAAACAAACAAACAAAAAACCAGAGATTTGGGCTCCCCTGAGAATATCAAGGTTTTTGATTTGTATTTAAGTAGAAGGCCAAGCTGCGTTGACAAGTCAGACAGCATTAGGGTCCATTCACGGATCCTGGGCTGCGCATGTGGAAGAAACGTCCTAAACAAATGAGGCAGAAGATGAACGGTCTGTGGTACTACCTGGCTTCTGAACTTGAGGTCCTAGCTCGTTTCCTGGCGGGAAGGCACTCTTCTCCCCTGAGGCTTTATTTGTAGCCAACCCACTGGCGGATCTCAGGCTCCTCTGAGACAAAGATGCAATGTCTGAACACGGCTCGCATCAACAAACATGCCTTCCTTCTTATTTACACGGATCCCTCACCAGTGGTACTTCCAAAGGGATGTAATGGCACCTCCTGGAAGAGCATCCTTGCACACTTCATGATAGACTGGATGCCAGGATGAACAAAGCATCTAGTAAGAAGCCCTTGCCTGAGCTGCCAGGAACAGGGCCACGGTTCTATCATTTCGTAAGTTTGGCCTGAATGACTCTGTTCTACCTACCCAAGGACTGTGAGCCCTAAACCTGAAGTCAGAGGACAGAGCAGGCGAGCTTGTGAAATCTGATGGCGGATGGCAGCAGGGGCGCCCAGGGTCAGCGGCAGGACAGGTAACCTTGGAGGTACCTAGGTTCGTGTGGCAGGGCAAGTGAACTTGAGGGGTGCCTGGGCTCAGTGGCACTGCAGGCAGACTTGGGGAGGTATCCTGGGTCAGGTGGTGGTGGTGCGGCTGATCTTGAGGGGCACCTGGAGGTCATGGGTCGGAACAGTGACCTTGGGGAGTCCTAGGAGAGCTGTTTTCTTTTTGTCTTTTATCACAACTGAGGCTATTTGCAGGTATCTCCTTTTTAGGAGACTTTTTTTTTCCTTTCATGACTGAGCCAATCCATATAAAATTTTAATTAGTTTGTAGTTTGCCTCGCAACAAAGGCTAGAAGATGCATGACACACACAGACCCTGTTCCTGCCTTATGACCTGGAAGCACCCTGGAGCAGCAGACACTATACGGGAGACACCCAGAGAAGCTGGCCCGAGCCACACTCCCAAGGCTGGGCTGTAAATCCTCGCTGGAGGTGGGTCACACGGGCTCTTCCCACGCTAGCACTGACTCAGATTTGAAGCACACTGCCCCTTCGGGGCCTCAGTTTCCTTGGTATAAATAAAAAGGAAATTGGACTTGACAAGGTTTCCAAGCCACGAGTGGAAGGAAGCTCCTTTCAATATTTCAAAATTTCTAAAGGGCAGCCACCTGTTGCCCTTTTTCAGAGTTGACAAAACCACAGCCTGAAGCCAGGGCGCTGGCGCACACCTTTTATTTCAGCACTTGGGAGGCAGAGAGGCAGGT